>MU399913.1:0-126280 GCA_022578945.1 Hypoxylon fuscum | reverse complement strand
TAATAATATATTTAATATAATATTATTTTATTATAATTTATTATATTATATAAAATAAATAAATAAAATAAATAAATAAATAAGTAAAAAGGTATGGATTCCTTAACTGCCTAATATGGAAATAAGTAGGTCGGAGGGGGGGTTTTGTCGTTTTGGCGGATTAAGTTATATGGCTCATTCTATAAACCTCTAACTCTTGGCGTGTAGTACTTTTCTAACTGACTCTACTGCATGTAGGCAATCCGGCATTCACGGCACAATATTGTACAATCATGGCTGTATGTTCCTTTCGGGATTATTCTAATGCTACTAGCATGCTTCGGAGTCAACAAGCTATTTGGGCTTGGGTCTGTGACTTTTCCTGCCTCAGTAGCCTGTCTCATTATCCTCTTTCTAGCCCTGTTGTTATCAGAGCAAGTACTTGGCGAGCATAGGACGCGGCGCATTGTGGCTATAATTGAGATTCCGGTAGTTTTTATCACCAATATTATACTAGACGACCTCACAACTAAAACTTTTCACTAGGGTGGCTGGGCTCTGCGATGGATCAATGTCTTATTCACGCCCTCGTTCGTTCTGTTACCCCTGAGTCCGCCAATAGGGGGAATAGAGGTCCTCAAGATTATTGCCGTCTTCGGTAAGCAGCAAACTGGTTCAAAACCACTGCATCTTGATTCACTAACCTTGTAATCAGTTATTGGTTTCGTCGTGATGATGGCCCTTGCGGCGTATATGACACGAGGCTTGCAACTTGTGCTAGGCTCTTCAAAGCGAGCTATGACCGAGCGAGCCGAGGAGCTCAACCCGGACAGTGACGAGATACCTATGACTACGGCGCCAGGAACTGGAGGCACGTCAACACCAATAACTAACCCGGACCAGCCCTCCTCTTCTTCCGAAGTAGACTTGCAACGCCCCCCGAGATCTCAAGACGTTTCTCAGGGGCGCCGGGATGAGGAGTTACATTCGCGGCCATCCGTTTCAAACAGCAATACCAGCCATTTGGACCTGCCACCCCAGGCTGCAGTACCCCCCTCCAGATCAACTCGGTGGGCAGCAGTTATCACCGCTCAGCTAGACCTTCTCATTTATACCCTGCTCTTTCTATTCGTAGGGCTTCCTATCTACTACGCAGCCGGCTACGCGATGCCCATGCAACTGATCTTCAACGTCATCATATACTTCCTCGCGATGTCCCTTCCACTGAACTGGCGACAGTATCTCCACCCCGTTCTAGTTACCTCCCTGTTCACAGTCCTGGGTCTATGGGTTCTCGGCCTCATCAAGGGCGATAGTCTCCAAGAGACTCTTGCAGCGTACAAAACAGGTGTGGGATACGCGCAGCTCTGGAGCGGCAGTCACGGCCTGCCCGGGGCAGGGGATCTCTTCTCGAGCGTATTGAACGCCAGTATCGTGTCCTTCGCGCTTCCCGTGTATCAGTACCGGCGTGAGCTCAAGCAGCATTTCGCCGCTATTATTATACCTAATATCGCCATATCCATCGGCTCGCTGTTCGCGTACCCGTACATCTGCTACGCCATCGGCATCAGCGCACAGCGCAGTCTTGCCTTTGCGGCCCGCAGCCTAACACTAGCTCTCGCTGTCCCGGCAACCACAAATCTAGGCGGCGACGCCAACACGGTTGCGGCTTTGGCCATCATGAGCGGCATCGTCGGGGTGCTGGTTGGGCAGCGTATGCTTGCTGTCCTTAGGATCCCTGAAGGTGGCAATCCCTTCTCCTACATGTTTTCTCTTGCACTCTTGATTCACGACCATAGACTGCTTTACGCCTATCGCAAACTGAAGCTGACTGTCTAACTTTAACAGACGATTATGTCACCCGCGGCGTAACTCTAGGTGCCAACTCGTCCGCCATCGCAACGGCAATGCTCCTGCGCACCGACCCGCGAGCCGCGGCGCTGTCGATCCTCGCGATGAGTCTATTCGGGACCATCACCGTCCTGTTTACGTCAATCCCGCCGATAACCGCCGTAATCCGGTCATTAGTTGGATTGTAAGATCCTGATGCAAGGTCGGTATAGCCACACGTTTTTCAGTACCGCATGACTCCTGGTCACTGTTGGACACTTCTCACTACCTAAGTATAACTGACGAACCCTGTAATAACATGATAATTACTCCAATCTTCGTTTGGTTGACTGCTAACGGTAAGACCCGAGAGACTGCTGGTTTAACATCGAGGAGCCAGGCACTACGAATATAGACCTGGGATAGAATAGGCGGGATGGTATCATCTATACAGGTTTTTCATACTCATGTCACTGATAAGGAACATAGAATAGAGCGAGGGTGCGGTCTAGAATAGAATAGAATCGTCCATAGCAATTAAGACAACCACCAACAGCCGTTATTATTCATGATCACCGTAACTTATTGGAATGGGTAACGTACCAAAAACATGGAAATACCCTATCATATATGCAGACGTACCTGAGTGGACTATTCTCACAGATAGGTGCTTGCCTATAAGACACGCGACAACCCGCTAGCATCTAACCCAACTCAAAGCCACCTAGCTCGTTCCTTAAAGTGTTTCAAAGTCATATCACATTTGCCCGGTTAAGACGGCATGCATTGCGATACCAATTCAGCCAATCACCTTCACCCGTACGCATCGGAGAAATCGCCGAAATTTTAGTCCCAACTCCTCGACCCCGCGTTCTCGTTCCACCTCCATGTGTCCTGCGTGGCATGACATCACCCGCAGATGTAGCAAAAATACATAGGGAGGTAGGTAGGTGGTACTTAGGTAGCTATAGGCTATAGCTACATACATGATGGAACACCAGATCTATCTAGATAACGAATAATATCTCCATGATGCTAAAAAAACAAAAATCGATATGGAGCCTACATGTACCCACCATGCTCATCATGCCCACTGACTCTTTGACATGCATACGCGAGTTATGTAGCGTGTGACTGTTAGAAAACTAGCCGTCGTAAACTAAATCTTTGCAAGCGTTAGCAAAACGCTCAGACTCCCGTCACGATCGCCGGTCAACAGTCGGCAACAGCATCGTAGACGTCATTTTGTCATATCGCAATATGTCCGGCGTATTATGCCAGTTGGATAAACGTAGATCCATCGACGACGTGTACAGTACCTGGCCTAACTGCTTACTACATGTAGGTAGCGCCTGCTAGGTATCTATCCTCGTTACTAAAGGCGAAGATCCAGGCCACGCACCAATGAGTATCGGAGAGGACTTCTCGCCGATGCGAGTGCCCCATCCCGAAACAGCAACCGGACTGTAGATCGTTGTGGTCTAGCTTCACCGCCGCACCGCTGCTATACACTAGCCACCTCTGTCGTCAGAGAGGTGGCGAAGATCTTGGAGCAACATTGTCCAATGAAGGGAGCGTCCCCGCCAACGTTCATTGGATGAGGCTTGATCTTCCCGCTCGTGGATCACGAGGGCCTTTAGCAGTGCACCACAACAACCACTGTGGCGAACTGTGGCACCATTGTAGATACACGTAAAAGTGGTTCGGGTCCGTAATGCTCGACATAGAGACGGTACATATGCCGAAGAAAGGAGAGCCGTCTCCACGTATCCAGAGTACATTCGATGGACTGTGGCGAATGCGGACGACTGCCGGATGAGGAAAGTTTGCTGCTTGATAAGGCCATATCATTGGCTCCCGCGACAGGCTATTTTGGTCAAGAAGTCTCGCGGACATGTGGCTCAAGAAGTGGCAACGTTTGGCTTGCTTTTAATAGCGGCGATCCATCAACGTCCGCCCTTAGAGAGCCCCTTCGCGTGATATCATGTGGCTAGTATTGTAGTGATCGTTCGCTCTCGTCGCACTAAATTGGGAGCCACCCCAGGGCGTGATACAATAATATGTGGCTCACCATTTGGGGTTAGGTATAACCTGTGGCGATGGTTAGGTTCTGAATATTTCGTTATCGTTCCCCTTGAACCATGTCGTTTTCCCCTGGCGAGCCTTCCCCTCTGACCGCGTGATTGGGTCCCGGAGACTCTTAAGGTTGTTCAAAGAGCGACCGTGGCTACTGCAGGGACCTTCGTAAATAGTAAAGTGGCGATCGATAGGTGTCGTACGAAACTGTGCCGAATAGATGACCTATCTGCCCCCCCGACGTCGCGTCGCTTCCGCGACTTCACCTCCTTGGTCAGCTGAATTAAACACCTGTCCGAGTTCTCATTGGATCCGAGTCTAGATGAGACATGCGGATGTCGTAGAAGTGATTCCACGTGGCATGAGGGAGGCCTCCACCATCTGTCTAGATCGGGTTGTTCCTGAGAGTTTGTGTGAACATCTCTTGGTTCCCCGGAAAGTCGCATGGGCGTACAACGACTTGTCGGTAACTCGAATTCCGAGTGGAAGATGAACGAAGCTCGGTTGCGTCGAAGTCGTTAAGATCCCCCTACCATTCCATTGTCGCGGTACTACCCCGAAAACAGTTTGATTGCCAATCTTCCTCACTGGCCCATCATCTACCATCTACTGCCGGTCGGCTCCGGCACGCTTTTGTCGGGATTTGTGGTGAGCCCGGGGTTGAGGCCGGAGGTCAAGCCTCCCGTAGCTCTACACAGACTGTGGCGAGTGAGCCACTAGCTACTACTGCAAGTACCGGTACTTCGGTCACTAAATTGGTCGCTACTTCAATGCCCGGGACCGTGCTTGCAGCGCGTCACAGCTGCATAATGCAGGGCTCTAACGAAACCCAATGATACGCTGTAGCGGGACATTCTTACCACGCGCTACAGTGGCTTTAGCTGCAGCTCCAGGGAT
Organism: Hypoxylon fuscum; assembly: GCA_022578945.1. Classification (NCBI taxonomy): domain Eukaryota; kingdom Fungi; phylum Ascomycota; class Sordariomycetes; order Xylariales; family Hypoxylaceae; genus Hypoxylon; species Hypoxylon fuscum. The sequence goes on along the minus strand of MU399913.1, from coordinate 121,498 downwards.
CTATGTAGGAACTGTATGGTGCCCATTGCAAGTACGCGCCAGCTGGCAATCTCCAATGATTAGGGCTTCTGTAGCGCGATGCGATACGCTGAAAGCACCGAGGTGGCGCCAAATCACAGCACTATATCTTAGTTGTAGCCCTATTACCACGTTGTTAATGCATCTAATATTGATTGTTCATCTCGATGCAAGGCGATGGTTATTCTTAGTTGAACAAGACGCTGAAGTTGATTGGTCTTTTTGGACTATATGATTTTAGGTAGGTAGGTAGGCAACTGCTTTGGCGCATTCCTCCTATCTCTACGGCTAGTAGCATGGCTGATAGGGGTTGATGCCGAGATTGAACTTTGCTTCCCGTTCATAGTACGGCGAAGACGCGGTGCCCGAGGTATAGCGCAGTTGGTGCAATTGGAAATCTGAATCTCTAGATGCCTATCAACTAATCGGGTGGATATGCCTCGGCCGTTGGTCGATTAAGATTTGAATATAGGAGTGAAGGATCTAGACTAGTCTTGATAGACGCTATCTAGACACTGTTCTATGATGGAGGCCTCCTTATGATGACTTGAAGATATTTACTTCCTACCTAGACGGCGCTCAGTTAGTGAAGAGTTAAGAGCCTAGGTAGGCCAATATCCCTGGGGAGATCAGAAAGTGGAAATGTCTCCAATCCTGCATGATATCTTCAGAATTGGTAGGGTCCCGTGAGTTGAACCTGAGGAGTTAGCTAAGTTGATACCCAACAGATGAGATGATACGGTAGTTGCGAGTCTTAGTAAAATGAACTGTCTTCATCCTGGTAAAGTACCACATATTCGGCCCTCTTCGCAACACATGTTCTAGTAGCATCGTGACTAGGTACATGTACGTATCACGCGTCTGAAGAAATTCTGTTTTGTCCAGACGACGGTAGCTCGAGATAGCCGCATATCGGGTTATACAGTTGACTGGAACAAGTCTGCGGAACGCGCAACACTCGCCACAGCGTTGTGGAGTTGCCGGTGTTGGTGTTTGCACTGCCCCAATCCAACCCAGCCGTCGATCATCATTTGTGGCTTTCAAGGGCCGGGAATTTCAACGTCAAGTCGTTACAAAAAGGTAGCAGCAGCATATCTGGGCAAACCCGGCACTTCTTCCTGCGCGACGATGTGAATTAGATAACTGAGGCGAGAAACGGGACACATTGGGCATTCTGAGACTGTGAGATTAGAAAGCCGACAAGCCTTGCCGACGTAGTTAGTCTGTTGCTTCGACGTCTGACAAGATGACGCTTGTCTTTGTTGCCTGACATTCTTCCCCATCATCCCTCTTTTGCTTTCCCCTCCGAGATTATCAACCCCACGCCTAGACAACGATGCTGACGAGAGTGGGCAAGAAACTTAATGAAGGAGGCTTTGGAAACAGCAGATTAATGCAAAAAGCGACAGCAGCTACTAGACTATTATGACGAGAGCGGGGGTTGTGCTTCATGTTTAAATGAAATGTTCCTAAATGAGCAGTAGTGTTTTGTTTTCCTTTTTGATGTCATTTTGTTTCTCTGTTTCTGTTTCGATTTGGGGAAAACCCCTGGCTAGATGTTTTAATGGGAGGGGTTCGATGGTTGATGGAGGAGATGAAGGATCCTAGGTAGTTCACCTGCAAAAAAAATCCCGGTGTCCTGGTGCCGGAGTGCCGGGGGGCGGACTAGAAGCTCCAGGGCTCCAGCTAGGCCTTGAAAGCGTAATGAAACACCGGGCGAATAAGTACCTATGTACCGTACGTACCCGTCAGCCACTAAAGCCACAGCGAACTTGGGTGCTAGAATATTAAGCGGGGGGTACGGTAGTAGGTACCCAGGTAAGGTAAGCATTAAAGTCTTTTAGTTTCAATAAAGAGCAATGCCAGTTTAACTTTAAGTTGCATTTAACCTTACATACTCCTTCCATCCTATTGCAAAAGTTAACGTTGAGTTAAGTCTTATTGGTGCGCCTAGTAGTTTGCCGTTTAGGTACCTAATGCGTGCAGGCATGCTGTTGATTTTTCGTAAATGTGCCCTCTCTACATACATATGTACCTGTCGCCTGTCAGCTTATGATAGCATGACAAGGATGTCGTTACGTCTTATTAAGCCTCTCTAATAGGTACTGTAGGTCTAGGCCTCAGGGCCTCAGCCCTTCCAAATGCAATGCGACCATGGGTAAGGATGGCCCCGTCAATTAAAGTTTCAATGGTACCTTGGTACTGTTATAATCGCTTTAATGAAAGAAGTGTTTTAAGGGGCACCGCGCTTGTGATAAGGGAAAATCCTCTAGCAGGAAAATAATGCCATTAAAATTAGGTATAGTTCCGATCGAGATCGCCGTCGCAGACAGATTGGCGATTACCTCCCGGGAGATTAAGGCGGCGTCATCTAACTAAACTTAGCCGAGTAGAAGATGCGAAACACAGCTACCAAAACTCGGATGGTCGGTTACGATAGAGCAAAACACTAAGACGAATATGATATGACACAAAGAGGCCCTGTGGATTCTGATGAATGGATAGGATAGGATATGATGTTGTTTCTTTGATTGTATTCCCTGTACATACATGTACATACATGTGTATGGTGGCAACTAAAAAGTTAACGAGGCCCCCGGGCCTTGTAGAAGGACCGAGGTCATTACATCCGCATTAGTCTGCTAAACACTGTCACATTATACCACCGATCTCACAATATCCGCAGTCCCCAAAAAGTAAAAACGTAGTATGGTGAAATAGTTTGATGCGGAAGTTCATGTCCCACGGAGTGAACCGTCGAGGTCCAGTTCGGTATGCGATATGGTTCCGGCCGTCCAAGTTGACCTGCCACCGTTCCAGTATATTCCCAAGATACCTCGCGAAGAAGCCGGGCCGCTTATATAATCCAGCTGGGTATATTCGTCGACCGAAGAAAATGTGTGCTGAAAGGAGCGTTCTCATAGCGCTCGATTTCAATAAATAAATAAATAGTACAAGTCGTATCTTCTCTAATGTATGCGAGGGGGCGTCATCAGTCTAAAAGATCCAAGCATCGGTCCATCGTAGTAGAAGGAACGAAGAGAAACAGAACTGCCCTAAAAGGGAGTGGTATCTTTTATGTTCCGCTCGAACGCCAGATATAATAAATCAAATTTCCGCCGGTTGTTTGTTGGGTATAAATTTCGTGTTCGTTAACAAGTTTCGCGACCAAGCCGGTCTGGAAGACTGTCGCCCTGCCCTAGAATGTACTGTTCGAAAATAAAAAATAAAAAATAATAAAAAGACCCAGGCCCAAAAAAATAAATCGTCTCCCATAGCATCTAAAATGTAAGTCGTAGTTCGTAACCGGTCGTCGTCCGAAATGCGCTGTGAGCAGACTCTCTGTCCCCACCAGGTGCATCTGCGGCCATCAATTCCCATTCTCGTTTGAGTTGGGGCACACTTCGATCGACTTCGGCAATTTCGAGCGTCATGTCTTGACCCTCGGACACTGCCTGGATCACATCGTCATCCACCTCTACTTCTAGCCCGCTCCCGAGAACACGGACGACCCGCACAACGGCTGCACGATCGAGGGCCCACTTGCTAGAAATTCGGGACACGAACTCCGATACTGTTCTTTGAGTCAGGTAAATTGCTCGGTGGAGCTCGCGTTTCTCGGGCTCGGGCTTCTGTCGTGTAGCAACGTAGAAACAAGCGATGGGCTTTGCAGGTCTCTCGACAGGCGGTTTGTAAGAAGGGTCAACGCCAAGGGCTTCTATCCAGCCACTCAAATTGCCGTCGTCGTCGGTCTTGGCTACCTTTGTCGGCAAATCAGATGGCCTTCGAGAAGCTGATGGCTCCCCATTGCCTTGGAAATCGTTCCATTGACTGGGGTTAGCTGGTTGCGATTGCAAAGACATTGAACTCGGCGAGGGAGAGACGAGAGATGATCCGGCTGCCGAACTACGCCCGCTCCTGATTTGCCAAGCAGCGCTATCTTTCGGCTCGACTTTTGTAAGGTCGGTAGGCTCTCCGGGTAAGCCCACTGGGTGTAGGTCGGGGTCGTCTAGGTCATCGCCACGCAGGTACAAGATGCTGACTGGCCGGGTACTCGTGAACATGTCTTGTAGCGTCTGAAGTTTAAAGTGTAAGTCGTCTTCAAGCGACGGTCGCGAGACGCCGTTGCCTCCGCCTCCAGAGCTTGTCGATGACATTGACCACGTTCTCTTATGTTTGGGTGCCTTCCCTGGTCGTTGATGATCTTGTCCCTTGGCGTGTGAGCCACCGCCTCGTTTGCGCTTCCCGAAGTCTTTTGCTCCGCTTTCTGCTTGTGAAATCTGCTGCTTGAGTTTGTCGATTGTCTTCTTAACATGCGCAACATCATTGGATAGTTTTCGCTCCGCTCCGTGGTCTCTAAATAGTTTGACCTTGCAGTAACAAATTTCGGATGCTGTATCCGATAGAGGAGACGAATCCGTCGGCGACAAGGTAGTTGTCTTGGAGCATAGCCTTACCGGGATTCCCTTTACACCCTTGGAATGGCTGAAGTCAGTAGAGAGGAAGTTGAAGCGAACAGCAATGTTGCACTCTGCCGCGCCGTTTACACCCGGCGTCCAAACGACTGAAAACCCGTCAAAGGAAGCCGTCTCGATCTCGATGCGAGTCCGTTTGTCATCGCCCTCGGCGGGCTGTCCAGCCTCGACATACTCGACTGCTTGTAACTTGCCCCCACGCTGATGGGCCTCATTAGTTCCTCGACCTTCTTTCCACAAGCTCCAACAGACGCCAGGCTTCTGCCGTTGCTGGTCGTCTTCGAAAGAGATGCGCACGAATGTTCTATACTTAGTACCGGGAACGATGGGCATAGTTGCCGCAGTGTCAGATACCGTCAGCGAGTAGGCCTGTCCTTTGTTCAAGTATGTCACCGGAATTTCGTCTGCGTGCTTGATCATGGCCGTCGGCGCGTTTAACGTCGAGTGAAAACGGAACTTGTCAGCTGAAGGCGGGAGTAGATGGGTCATGGGTGCTCCAAATTGTCTATGTTGGAAGCCCAGCATGTTTGGCGGCGATTGCGAGTTGAAAGTTGCATCCATGGAACCAATATGGTCGTCGTGACTATCCGAATCGAGAGGGGAGCCATCGTGATCCATTGTCTCGTAGCCAGTGTCCTGGTGCACGAAAGACGACGGCGCAAACGAAGCTTGAGGCGGGGTCGGCTGGATGAACGGGTTATAAGACTGTTGGTACTGGTGCGGCGGCATACCCTGATGAAACTGGGCAAGGTCCATCATGGCTGGCCCAGCCTGAATAGCGCCTTCACTAGTTGGAAGTGACAACGGAGTCCCGAGACCCATACTTAGTCCTAAAGACGGGGTATGTAAGTCACCTGCTTGCGGGTGGTAGATGGTGTTGGTACCGCCGGGTGTGGGCGTGTAGTAGCCCGGCGCCTGGTTTGCGAAATTGCTGAAGGAGAAGGAATTGGGATCAAGCAATGAAGGCGTAAACCTCCATTCCGCGCCTGAAGCCCGTGGTGTAGGATCCTGATCTCGAAAAACATCTTGACTTGCACTAGGATGTCTAGAAATAGTTTAGCGGTTAGCTTTGAGATTTTACTTTTATTTTATTTTATTACTTTTGTTTCGCTGATCCCCCCCCGGTGGGATCGTGAATGTTTGGTATTCGAGCTTGGGGGTTGTCGCGGAATACCCCGCGCTTCAAGCTCCCAAGATGCGCTTGCACCGCCTCACTTTCAGACATATAGACAACATCGCAAGAAAAAGGGATAGTCTTTATGCGCTAGGTTGAATCTGAAGGAAATTAAAACATACTGTTCTTGACCCTGTGGAATAAGAACTGAGCTGTCAGAAGCCACAGTGTGCGCTGGCGCCCCCGGCGCCGTAGTCGAAACTACCGTCGCAATTTCGGGAAACTGTTGCCGGAAGTTGGCAAGCAGTTCATCGCCAGGCTTCTGTGAGCTGGTCCTAGATTATGCGCAAGCATGGTTAGCGAACCGAAGCGACACGGCATAAGGCATCAACGAGAGAGGTAGATCGTGTTATGCCCACCGCAAAGATTGCCTGTTAGACACATGCAAGGGCGAAACTGAGTGTAGTTCGGGTCCGGCTTCGATCCTAAGTACAACTCACCTCTGACGAAACATCTGGAAGAGACTAAAACGGATGCTGTCGCAAGACAGCGATGCCGTGGGGTTTGCAAAATGAGCCTAAAATGGAAACCTTTTTTCTCGAAGATGTTGACTAGTAGATAAGCAGAACTATGCGACTTGGAGAGTTCTCTTGTCCCTCGGGCGAATTAGTTGTTGGCAAAGCGGCGCAAAGTAACAGGGAGGAATTATGCGTGTGCGCTTTTCGTGGGCTTTTCGTGGGCTGTTGATGTTAAACGATATAAATATCGTGGTTGTGGTCTTAAGGCAAGGCGCGGCGCGGCGCAACGTCTAGAACGATCGTGAGGGGGATAGATTGGGGGGGGCTTGTGTCAGAGTAATGAATTCGAAGAGGCGGTAAAAAAAAAAGAGTGTATGTATGTAGGTAGCGAGCGGAAAAGGATTATATGAACACCAGGTAAAAAGTGATTTGATAGGAGGGTGACCTGGTTGTAATATAGTACAGCTCACTAAAAGACTGCGTAGTGGGTACTTGGACGTTAACGTGTTCCAGGTGGAATTGGTGGTACTTGTATGAATTTCGGAAGCTAAGGTAATAATTAAGTCGTTGCTCAAAAGTCGAAGTAATGCTCTCTCTTTAACTACCAAGGCTGGGCCGTGCCGGGCTAGGTGATGTATGTCACGGCTAGGATCCTGTCAAGGGTGTAGTCGTGTAGTCGTGTTGTGGGTGAAGAGGGTGGTAGTAGTATGGGTAAGGAAGTGTGGTAAAGCTCGTGAGCTGCTGGGTAGAGAGAGTATGGGGACTGGACGGTGAGGTGCGAATCGAAGACATGAGAAGAGACAACTGGAAGAGGGCTTAAGTTCGGACGAAAAGAGAAAGAGTACGAGTGTACAACCAAGAAAGCGGACGGGGCCTAGCTTAGAGAGCGATTGGAAGGGAGGGGTGTGTGGCTTCGCTAGACGAGGAGGGGGGTGAATTGTAGAAATTTCCACCATTGCACCGAGAACGAGGGCTCATGGATGTTTAAAATGATAGACACTTTCATGCTCAGTATTTACACGTACTCGATCCAAAATTGTACAATACATTAGATCGTGCGCTATGTTTTTCTCCCGACCTGTGGTGGGGTTGCGCATGAACAAAGTATCACTAGCTAGCCCGGTAGGAATCCTCAATACGTCCAAAAGCCGCGCGATTGAAGGAAGAATAGAAAACAATTCGAAGTTCCATCCAATACAAGGTACGATAGTGCCCACCTCAGCTAGCTTAGGTACCTTAAACATTGGGTACTTCTAAAAGTGAAGGGTGAACTTGGAGGATAGTCCGGGGCAAATGTAACAGGCTGATAGATCTAGGAACCTCTCGTCAAAGTCTCATGTACCTTACTCCCCCTGTAAGGAAACGTACCGGTACATGAGCAGCCCATCCCCTGTCATTTCGCCCCCCTCATCCTGGGACTTGCCTGTGCTTATGACGGAGGTACGTACCGAACAGAGTCCAGCCGGATGTCGAGGATAATGGTACAGGAAAAAAAATGCATGGACCAAAAGACTTTTGTCTCCACGCCCTACCATTAATTGCTCCATTCTCCTGTGGATATACTCTCAGATGTCGAAGAGAAAGGAAAACGAATTATTAGGGTATTATTCCGTTGTCGATATACCGGGCGGCTTTACCTAAAATAGTGCTATATCACGAAATATCTAAGGAATGCATTTTATCCTCGCTACCTACCTACCCAGGCTTGGTAGATAAAAGTCGCTGCCAAAGGGGTTGCAGCTCATTGGTTGCACGCGGTAATGTTTTGGCAAAGGTAAACCAACACGCGGCTCAGCTTCTGTATTCAGATAGGGAATCCGGATTAGTCTCTGCGGCAGGCCCAAATTGGGGAGTGCGGTTAGTACGGGGTAATCGGTTCTCTTGTATAACACTGTCACCGTCTAGGCTCGTCAGACTGAATGTGGCTGTACACTTGCGGCACTGTAGATATCGCCCCTATCACGAAGTTCACAACTCCAAAAAGGGCGTCGTTCTCCCAGAGTGGCAAACGCCGAATGATAAGGAGCAAGAAATAGGGGATAGTGAGAACATATTAGATGTCCTGTGATTCTGGTTGTGGCATTGATGGTTTGTAGTCCTCGATGCTACAAGTTGACCTCCTGCATTGCCTGAACCTCCACCCTCGATGTCGGCTGGAGATATAAGGTTTGGGAGACTCGAGAAACAACCCTACATATATTTCATACCTAGGATACTATTCTTTATCTCTTGTGATAAGTGTGGAATATAGAGAGAAGTTTGTATTAGGTTGTTTCGTTCTTCAGCCCGCAGGCCTCTGTGGACCAAACAAGCTCACTATAAGTAATGAGATGATAAGAGGGAATCTTCCCTTGCCCTCCATCCTTCCCCAGGTCGAGAATTTTCTAGCCTGTCTATCTACCTAGGCTACGAGCAAACTTTACCTTTGTGAGGATCTGACTTTCAGACCTAAGATACTGTTGGAACATGGGATCGCTGGTGCTTGCGCCGACCCGAAAATTCGTAAAGAGTCCGCATATCCACTCGAAGTGGATTTTAAACTGCTTGATGATTTTCTTAAAAGATTAATATCATAACGGGTTTACTTAAGTAGCCTGGTGGCATATTAGTAGCCGTTAAGACACGTTCGTTCTCCGCTTGAATTAACTCCCGCACTTAATAGCTATAGTTAAGAGCTTGTCAAAGTTGTCGTAAAGAATCGAGGACGTTACAGAGAGATTTCATAAGGTAATCGACGTCTACTCGAAAGTCTTGTGCCTACGAAGACTACAAGACGAGTCGCAAGAAATAAGAAGCTATCAATATAACAATGTGCGCGCGTAGACTCTTCTTGGCCCTAGATTCTGACAACAAAACATCCGGGTAGGCTACGGGACTGGTTCCCGTCTGTCGGGATTTGGCAGTAGGTGGATTCATATTGATATCATATTTCGTGTAAACTATCCCCTATTATGACCCAAAGTCTGCGTGGGCAGTGCGACGACTATCGTCACTTTCGTACGAGGTAGTCCGGTATCATTTTTCTGGGGAGGCCTCGCTTGAGCTAGCGCATTTTCAATATATGTACCTTAACTAAAAAATCAATCTAGGAAGCAACTAATACAAGCGTAAGAGACCAGCCCAACGCCGCCGTTTTCTGATGTGGCCATTTTAATCTTCTTACGGGACGAGGGACGATCGGCGCGTGCGATGTCTTGCACACCGCCAAGCCCTACTCGACAAGCGCCGTAAGATACATGTAGGAGGCGCCTGTGGCCGCCGGAATAGACAGAATACCAACCTTAAGTCTACTTGAACGTAAGCGAGAAACGTCCAGAAGACATGTCGGGCAAACCTAGTCGAAAATGACGTATAATAGTAACGGCTGGTGCCTCGTGGCGTCCCTAGATCCCCTACCATGTACATATGTAGACCCCTAGCCCAGATGGGTAGGTCGGTAGGTAATAAAGGTACGAAGTAACTACTAGATCAGTTATGTAGTTACAAAAACATTGAATCAAGGCACTAATATTAAATATTTTTGTAGTCATTGGGCGATTCGCCATATGGACGCGCCGAAGTCCGCACATGTAAACAATATATCGATGAGTTGCATAACGAAGATGCTGGTAGTCAACGATGAAGAAGTGACCAAGCTATTTTCGTTATGATCAACGCAAGAAAGTTCCTCAATGAAAGATTGACAGCCGGGGGTCTTCGCGCACGGATCGACCCCCTTATTTATTTATAAGGTCGAAATGATTGGATGGATGAGGTGAGAAATGGAGATTCCTGCGGTATTGCAGTATCACGTGCGGTGACGCGCTTCTATCTTGTGTGTATGTGGTCTAGAATTTCAATGTGCATGGCACTGCCACAATGCCACACAATTTCCGCCACATCTGCAAAATTAAGTCTGGCGACTTGCGGCATCGAAGATTTGGATGTTGTATTGTACAAGTACGGGGGTGTATGGGGGCGTATCGTCGTTGTATTACGTACATAGGTACTTTCCTAGCTGGTTCTCCTATACTCTCATGTTCCACATCTCCCACTCCCCTTTTCTCTGCCCCGTCCAAGCCCGTCCCTTTCCTCCCCTCCCCGCCCTTTAGTTGTGAAATCCCGCCTCGTCCGCTCAATTTCCCCAAGTGTCTTTCGCAGTCTACAGCCTATTGCAGACCCTTGAAACATTTTTCTCAATTCAATCCCTTTTTGGCCTCTTCCTCCGCCACTACACCGGGATGCACCAGAGATCGGGTCTTACCAAAAACCCTCGCGCAACGAGAATGGAGCACCCACAGCTAAACAGAGGAAGACGCAATTCGTGCAGAAGACCCAGAGCCTATTTCAGTTCATCTGCTGCAAGAATCCACATTCTGACGTCACGACTGTTTAACCAGCGCATTTATCGTATCATGCCTATCTCTAACTCCAAAATGGTGTTGGTCTGTGAAGAGAATTCGAGTAGCTGAAACATTCGCCCAAATCTCACCAAAGACTCTTCCAGACCCATCGAGGCCCAATGTGCCCACCGAAGAAGTCTACTGAGAGCATCTCGGTTTTAGGGCACGTGCCTGACTGAAAGAGGCTCAGGGGGATTCTCCTCGGCGTCGGCTAGATTTGCAAGGTTTTTGAACAGTGGAAAGTTCGGCTCTCCTCAACCGTGCCGACCGTTCCACCTGCCACTCGGCATGAATATGGGGGTGCCGCTTTGTAACGATCAAACTACTGTTTTAGGAATCGCTGGCGCGGTGGGTAGGTGAAAAGCGTATGCAGCTTCGAGCTAACTTGCTTAGAAGCACACCATACCACGCGGCTAGTCCTTCGCCAATCGGGCCCTAATGGATATCTACATACATTATACATAGTACGCTCATCCAATAATCCCAATATGTACATGTAGCAACTCATTGGATACGCACATGCGACAGCCAAATTCCCAAGCTTCTCGTCCGACGGCGTACTAACACCAGACCTTTTCACTTACTTGTCTTCTAATTAAACACGGGGAACCAATGAATGGTAATTCATAGCCATTGGTTTGTGGCAAGATGGCGGCTGTCGAATCCTGCGCAAGTCGAAACTCCCTAACGACTCTAGCCGCCGGCTTTTCATGGAAGTGCTTCCGCACAAATTGCAGTTATTGACCTATCTCGAGCGACTGCCGGTAATCAATAGATCTGTACCTGGCAGCATACCAATTTGCCGTCCCGGAAGGTGCGGAAGAACGGTTCACTATGTTGAATCAAAGCTTTTGAGTTCTATATTTATACTATACTAATTCATTGCACATCCGCGTACCTTACGCATCTTCTAGGGTTACCGTGGCCAGGCAGCCCAGGCATTCGAGTGTTGCCACAAGGTGGGTACCCAACGTACCATAGGTGGCAGACGAAGACTTATTCTAATAGCTCGTGGTAGTATATGGATTTGCAACTCTCATTTAAAGACCACCGACACAACTATATGCACAGCTTACTCTACCTTGCTATAGATCTCTTCCATGATGAAAAGATATCTACTTTGAAATCAGTATGCATCATTCGGATCTTGCCTCCGTCAATGCCTGCATCAGCTAAGGGGGACACTGCGTACCAAAGACTCGCACTAGTAGTCAAGGTCCTACCAATACTTTGATGCACCTATTATGGCAAACCGTGTGCCACCCTCGAAGCACTCCCTTAGCGACGAAATCAGATCTTCATGCTGTTTACACGACTTTGGCATCTACTAAACCCCTGAACTGCCCGTTTCGTTTGCTCACGATAAGGATAGAACATATGCGTTCACCTGAAGCAAATCGGCATTTTCATGGTCTCCAACAAATTTCACTGAAGTGTTGCGTTTTACCCTTGTACATGGAAGACCAACTCGCAATTTGCACCCAATCTCGATTCGAAATCGAATAATCGCAAGTCCCGTTTGATTGCATCACCGTGTTTCTGATCGTTGTTGAAGTCGGTAGTCCAATGCTACTAATGTCTGCTTGGGATCGGCATAACCAGTTCTGCCGCCATCATACTGCTTCGTTGCATAAACACCATAAAAATCATTGCTATCTACACTATGCTTTAGTGATTTTTCTACAGGGAATACGCATGTTACACGACCTCAGTAGTAGCCAGTCAGTTGTTCTTCACCTACGTGGCAGAGACCAAGTCAACACTTGCATGGACTAGTCTCTACTTGAAACAGGAGTTTCTCCAATAGAAGACGGCATAAGCATGTTGACTGAAACTACAGCGGCATCTGATCATGCCCATGCAAAGGGCTACACATAATGGTAAGAGAAATATTCCGACTGGTTCACTACATAAATCTACAGAATGGCGATATCATCTGATGGGAAATATAATCATCTATAACTGGGCGCTCTCGACCAACGCATCAGCTCATAAAAGTGCATCTGGATGTGACTGCATATTTCATTCGGTACCATAGTAAGATTTAGCATCAAAAGCTTTGGCCTACCGGCGCACCTCATCTCAAACAACAGACCTAATGATGGGACTCGTCACCGGGGCGGGGCGTCAACCAAACTATCACACCGGCATCTCTTTGCGGCTCTCATGACATTCGATGCTGCTTGACCCACTAACTCATCAGGTACATAAAAATAATAGATACCAGATTATTTCGTAAGCACCTCGATAGCTGTTTCGTTCTTCTTACTCAACACTATTCGCTATTATCTTATGCGCAGGTCAACTCCTATGGTCTGCCTTGCATGCCAAGCTTTGCAATGTAACCCATCCTCCACAACTACCTACCTACCTACCTACCTGCCTACCTGCCTACCAAGTTTCCTACGGGAATATTGGCTTGTTAATACCGGGTTTAGGGTCACATTTCCGGCCGAGCGTACTGTAATAATGTAGCTTCCGTCCGTTACCGCTTCCCTTTTAAGCACGGCTTCGTCAGCCGCCCGTTGTGGTTGGCCCTGGAGTGTATATCTATGGCGCATAGTGTTGATACCACGAATGGATGGTTCCGGCAATGCAGAGCTTCCCGGGCAGGCAGCGGGTGTAGATGAGATAGGTCAGCATGACCGTTAGGAATTTCCGGTTCTTAGAGGCTTGCGAACGACTCGCATCCACATGTTTACTTACTAAAACGTATCTGCCGATAAACCTCGAAGAACATCGATAGGGAAATTTAAGAAGATCTGCAGATCTACCTCGTGTCGACAAGCACACGGGGGTTCGTTGTGTAGATCTACCAAGATGTTCTGACAGCCTTGTCTGCTATTCTAGGAAACAAAGCAGATTCAGGATACCAATTGACGGGGACGCCTCCGACTCCCCTACGCAACCCTCCCGACCCTTTCCTGTCTCTCAACAGCTGAGTGCATTGCCGCTTCTCTCCAACATTTTATTGCGAAGTCTGGTCAGCGGATATTTGATGCCTAAAGATAGTTAAACCACCCGCGCGGCCGAGACTCTAGGTACCTAATCAGAGGGTTGCACCGTAGCGCGCGCCGGTACCTAATTACAACGATGTGCCGTATTATAGCCCCTAAAGAGTCCTAGGGGACCGAATTCAGTTCCACAGCTGTAGATGTTGGGTTGCATTCCACACTGGATGGCATGTGCCATAACCCTAGAGGGCTACCATGCCGCCAACAGCCTGTGCTTTAGGGGGTAGCGTACAGGGCCCATAGCGCTAACGTGCACCGACTATAGGGGGCAGTTATAGATAACCCGCAAACATCGTGGATACCGAACCCATGCATGTGTCTTTCAGCCGTTCCTGGTCGCCATCCAGCGCTTCGGTTCCCAACCTGAATGTAGAAACAGCCGAAGAAACATTGAAAGATCCTTTCGGACCTGAACAATAAGCTCATTAAACGTCACGAAGAGTAAGCATGGACCGTGATAGCTTCACGTGCCTTCGTGGCTTCTCTCTTACTATCAAATTCTGGATTTCTCTCTTCGCGCAAATTCGTGCCAATTGCTAAGGCTCGAGTTCAGGTATGTTGATGAATTTATTTTTAAAAGATACGTCATCGTGGTTGGTCTAGCATACACAACCCCCCTATTGGATCTCGGCCGAGATATTCTCCTATTCGGACGCGATGCTGGAATGGGTATCTGAATCGCTGCACACCATGACCAAATCAGCTACACAGCCACCCGGCCCCGGGGCCGATCCTAGATGCTATAAAGATTTCAATATTTTCTACGGTAAGCTCCGTTATGATTATATTCTCAACGCGTCGCATCGCGTTGTCGTCCATTGCAGCCTTTCTCGTCGTTAAAAGGATCATCCGGGAGGCGACTCGCCAATGCATAGAACCTCGTGTTCAGCCGTACATTGGACCCTTAATCCGTCATCCCGTTGTGTATTCAGCGGAGCCGTTCCTGCGCACTGCGAACCCAGCGAGCCCAATATGCACTCTTGCATCATCCCGTAGGCGAGCCGGGTCACGTAAGAGCACTGCCACCCCGTGCCGCTGATCATTGCCCGTTGAGCCGTATGGGGGACGGGTTACTTTTCCGGAACGGTGCTTAGGGGCCTTAACATGTCTGCATTAATGGGAATCTATTGATTTTTCTTTTTCGCTTCTGGAAGCCCGTTGACAAACAACGTCGTCTTTGCGACGCGACCCTTGGCATATCCCAGGAATGGCAAGATAGGGTCTTTCTTGCTTGTACTTTCTTCCAACTTACGTGCATCTTGTCTGACCATTGCGCCGGGCCCTGCATGATCGTACGATGTAACCGTAGATTTATAGGACCCTTTTTGACCCCACGACGGCGTTAATAATTAATTCTTCGAAAAAACCCTGTTATATACACCATCCTATCGAAGATCTGCAAAACTGATGCTATTCCCAGCCTTGACAGCTCTGTCGGTAGACCAACACGAGCTACCACGCCGTCGTTGACGCCGCCGTTCCAAGGCACTGGGCCTTTTCCACGTCCCGCGTCGCCTGATAGTTTTGCGGCTCGTGCCATATACGAACGTTGATCTCCGGACCTTGCAGGAATGACTTCCCGGCGAAGTCGCTAAGCACCCATTGTACTTTGAGATTTGTATCGATACCAGAGACAGTACAAGTTGTACCTTTACCTGCGGGGCCATCCGGAGTTGGCGCCGCTACCACGCATGTTCCTGGTCGGCTTATTCCGGCACCCACGATGCAAGGGAACCCGGCGCCTAGACGATAAGATACGCGTGATAAGATGCTCGCGAACTCGTGTACCTGAAGATCGCCGTGGAATTCTACGTAGAAGGACAAAGAGATCAAGTATACAAGTTCTATAGCGACGTAGACGAGCTTCGTGTTCGACGTGTGGGATCTCTATGAGCCGTGTCGATAGCGAGGATGCAACTCTTCACGCCCATACTAAGCGAGCGAGCGAAGTTGTATTGTCTAGGGTCGTCGGCTCTTTGACCACGCTACTGACTAAGATGGGGGGATTACCACAGTATGATTACCATCCGCTTGCTAAGCGCAAAGAGTAGCGTGTGCTGTTATCGTGACTGCAGGTGTCAATGGTCTCGGTTTGGGTATGCATATCGTCGTTGCACCAGGGAGCTAGGACTAAGATCATAGTCAGAACCCAAGATTACATGAGCTTATTAATCACTCCAGGATAGGTTGTCGACGACTACCGGTTGCCAAGCTGTCGCCCGGTGAAGCACAGTCACACCGGTACCTATTTGGGCTATCGAGATAGAGAGCATGTTTTGACCTACATCTAAGGAGGAAATAGAATCAACCTCGACCACATGAGCATGGGCCTGTTATGTTTTGACGAATTGAAGACTACTAGGTGATCATACAGCATATATGCGTTGGTGGTTATCAATTTTAAGAGGGAAAGAGACCCGGGGTGTTTGATATCAACATGTAATACCTGTCACGATGCAGACCTTGGGAGCATAGAATGTAATTCTGTTGTGGCACGAAGGGCCCTGTCTACGAGCTAGCCGCCACGGGCAGGTCCCGGTCCATATACATGAGCCTCCTTTGTCCCGGCTGTGAAGCCCCTGATGGCTATGCCCTGGTCCCCGGTGGCTCGAGATGCTAGGCTCCTAACAATACCTTATGCAATTTTGGTCACGCTGTGTGCGTACTATTCGTGCTGCGTCGAGTGACCTAGGTATGTACTAGGTAGCAAGGAGTATAATTCAATGCTGCCGATTAACCGACTGCCATATATACCGACATACCAACTATTAATACATATACTTATGCACTAACTACCTTACATCTTAAGTCACTGACACTGGTGTGAGGGTGTGACTGGGAGCTACCTGGCAACTGGCAACCGGCGACATTCTGTATGTATATACCTGGACTAGATCCATGATCTTCTCGCGTCTTTAACGTAATAACCAAGGTGATACCTCCTCATACATCTTCCTACTTTAGCCTTACAAGAAGTGTGGTTTTGGTTACTAACATACCTACTTACACACTGTCATCCAACATCTCTACTACTGCCTGAGCGTACTAACCAGCTGACTTAGATATACACTCGCAATGTAGGTAGTTCCTAATGTCATTCAAAGGGTCATTAATCGCTGCGAAATGCACGAGGTCGCCATTTAAGCAACTTGGAAAATCAATCAATATGTCAGTAGGATGTGTCAGTATCAGTTAATAGCATTGGCGAATCGCACTCTTTACTGCCAAGCAAGTCACTGGAAACAGCACGGCCAGAATTGCTCAATATCATTGTGAACACGCCATCCAATTATTATCCTGAGATTAATCCCAACGAAGTTCTCCATGCCTCTAGATCCCTCGCCAGCAGATGGTAATGTAGGTAAACAGTGATATACAAAAGAAATACACGTGTCAACGATTGACATCTTAGTCAGGTTAAGATAGCTTCTCATACAACGTTTACACTAGATCAACAGCTCCGTCTTCATCCTCATCTAGCAGCCCCAACCCGCTATCGTACTTGCGCTTCTTCCTCCCCTTGCCCGCTTTCGCCAGGCCACCCGTGAGGAACGCCCCTGGTCTCAAGGGACTGCCGTCGGGGGTAGTGCTGCGTTCTTTCTCTTCCTCGACGCCGCTAGTCAGACTCGAGGAGCGAGTTTTTCTCGTCGTGGGAGCCGCTTTCTTAGGGGTGGCTAGGAAATCGGAGCTCATCTTGAGCACTCTCTCGAGCTCAGCCTTCATCGAGTCTACGGCCTCCTTAGCGCGCCTCTTCTCGTCGTCGACACGTTGGTTCAGACCCAGGTTCTCTACGCGTAGCTGCTGGATCGTCGTGTGCGCCTCGTGCAGGCTCTTATTTACATCCTCGATCCCGCGGCGCAGCTCGACCACGCGCGCGTCCCGCACCGCGAGCGCGGTGCCGTGGTATTTATTCAAGGCTTTGATTTCAGACGACCTACGCCTCTGCAGATTAGCAAGCTGCGTCTTGAAGGACTCGGCCTGCTCCCGCACAGACGTAAGCTTGGCTTCGAGCTCGGCGACGATCGTTTTGCTCTCCGTAAGGTCGGCATGCGTACTGGCGACCTCGGACTGTAGCTGGGTCGCGGTGGCTTTGCCCTCTTCCTCCACGCGTTGTACTAGGGTCTCTAGCTCCGCGACGTCGCGGCGATAACCTTCAGCGGCGCCCTTTAGCCGCTCGACGCCGATCTCGAGTTCGCCTATCCGCTCGTCTCTTTCGCGGAGCTGCGTCCGCATGCCATCCATGGCGTCGACGCGGGCGCCGAGTTGCTGTCTGAGCGACAGCTCAAGCGCGTGGTACTCGTCTATCTCATCCTCATTCTCGCGGACCTGACGCCCCAAGTCGCGCAGGCGGACAAGCACGAGATCCAGAACCTCAGCGCCACGGGAAGAGAGCGGAAGCGTGATCTCGCCTGGAGTCAGGTACTCGAGTTCTAGACGCGCCGAGCGGAACGCCCCGGTAAGAGACGTCACGATCTCACTCGCGTCGTTGCCCGCGAAACCGAGCGAGCTGAGGGAAGAGTTTAGGTCTAAAAGCGCTGCCGTGCGGTCTCCGAGTGATTGTAGCACAGAGTCCAGATGTGCCTCTACATCTTTGGAGTCCTCTGGCTTCGAAGGAGTGCTCGTAGCAATGAGTCTGTCCGCAATGCGCGCCTTGAGCGCCTCGTGGCTTTCGAGTACATCGGTCAACTTAGTTAATTCAAGGCGAAGAGACCCCAATTCGGCCTCGAGAGCCTCTTTCTCAGGATCTGGCAGCGATGCTTGTACACCGGCGTGATGAGATTGAGGCGTCACGGGTGGCCCTCTTCGCATGGAACACGGCGTGGCTGGTATCGCCGGGCTCGTGCAAGGGGGTGTAGGGAAGGACGCAGATGCCCTATTTTTCGAGGGTGTGCTGCATACTAGATCTGCCATGGTAGTGTCACCAAAGCCCTCATCTTCCTCACCCATATAGCTGTCGGAGAAGGGATCGCGTGCAGCCATCGTCCAGTCGTAGGCCATCGTCTGATCGGCATTTGGTCCTGATGATCGGTCCTGCAGGTTATTCCTGAGTGCCTCGATCTCGTCCTCTAGCTCTAGGATGCGGTCTGTGTCGTGAGCCATTGTGGTGTTTTGTAGCCTCTCAATCTCCTGGTCCTTCTCTGCGAGCTCGTCTCGTAGACGCTGTAATTGGGCCTTGTGATCTAACGTGCGCCGCCGTTTCTCTTGGGTGATAGCGTTCATCTCTTCGCTCAGCCCGTTCCGTCGAATACGACGCTTGACGCGGTCGTCGAGGACTTGGCGTAAAGAAAGAAAACGTACTTCATTGTTGCTGTTGTTGTTATTGATACCGGCACCGCTGAGCTCGTCTTCTTCCTCTTCTGGATCTAACCTGCGGCGAAGTGGAGTCGAATGGCGCCTCCGCTTTGCAGAAGGTGCAGCACCGAGAGAGGTGCGGCGAACCATGGGTGTAAGCCCGGTTGTGGATGATGCATCGTGGTGCTGGATTTCTGGGCCCGGGTCTGAAAACCGGACTCTCTTCTTGGATCTGGGTTTACTCGGTGTTTTCGAACATGTTGAGGCAGCTTCACCTTTTTGTAACCGCGACGTATCAGAGGAACCCTTTCCTCCAATGCTGGCCCGCGGTGTGCGGCGAAGTGCAATGGGAAGGTCTTGTCCTTCCCCCATCTTATCTTAAAGGAATGATGACGACCGGCCTGGTAAGAAGACCAAGAACGTGATACAATGTGAGTATTCTTTTGGATGCAAAATGCAGGAGAGCATGAGTAAGTCCAATAGGATACTTTTTCGAGCAAAGCCCTCTTAATAGGTCGCGTCGCGGGTCACAATACCTGTACCAAATGTAAGTAAACAACGGGCATTTTCCACTTATTCGGGGTCTATGGTGGGGATGACCCCTTCTGTTTACACATTTCCTATCGCGGCTAAGCGTACTTGTAGCTCCAACTGCCCCGCGATCCGGTAGCCAATCATTGTAGACAGTTGCATGGTTGTCTCAAACATCCCCAAATCACCCCCACCTCTCCTTTTCTCTAACAGACTTTATGCTTGATCAAACGATCACGCAGGCAACATTGTTCAAAGAGCTCAATGCTATTCATATTTCTAGACTGCACAAATCTATGGCATTTGAATTCATTAAATTAACTTGACAGAAGCTGCGCAGTTATCATTGTTTGTGTTATGTGCTGCTTCCGAAGTCTAGGCATGTAGGGCCGTCGTTACGATATTCAGCCTATTTCTAATGCAACTTTTATGACGATTCTAAGAAAGATAAATAGATAAAATATTTGGTCAATTGGATAGGTAACTACGGCATATCGAATTCTATAACTAAGGTATGCACCGGAGCTACACTTTTATAAAACTTATTGACCTCGACATAAGTCAAAGCCAACCTCGCATACCCTACCTTGAGTGACTCATGTCAAATGAGATCTACACAGTGGAATCTTACGACGAAGCTTCACCGCTATGCAATTAAATGAGCTACCCACCTAACTCATCTGCTGGTGTGTTCGTGCTTTTAGGCAGCACTCGCCTGGTTTACCTAAACCAACTGCGACGAGTAGAAAGTCGTCGTGGTAATAATGGCGATGGGCCTGCATCACCTGCTCCCAATCCCCAGCTATCTCTGCCTCGAACGGCGTCAAGCCGGCGCAGTCTGGATAATGGAGATGAAAACCCCCATGGGCTTGCGCTTCGTTGAATCCAACGTATCCCGGATTCCGGTCCTCAGCAGGAAGGGCTGGCCATTCCCCGTCGCGCAAATGGCTATAGCCTAAGAAGGCCGAGGCGGCTGAGACTAGGTCGTCGACTCCGGGATAGAACTTGAACCCTTGGCTAAGATACAGCCTCTTGCAGTGATAGAAACGCACGACGACAGACCCGTCTTGAGAGCCTAACCTGGCTGGGTCTTTCACGCGACGAATTCGAGGGTTTCGGAGCCGCTCGACTTGGGAAAAGTGACGGGGCGAGCCGTATGTTGGTATGAAAAGCCCACGGGTACCTTGGCCTTGCACTGGCCTCGCTCTGTGAACAGCACCGTGTCGCTGTAAAATAGGCGGACCGGAATGGGTGTCGGATATTTGCTGGAAGGTAAGATGGAGGCTGTCTTGATAATCTCGCTCCAAACTCTCATGGACGGCTTTCATGACCTCCGATGTCGTTGCCCACGAAGGTGACGGGGGCGGGGTTGGGGCGCGTAAAAGGGGATTGAAGGAAGAACTCGAAACGTAGCGTGAAGTTGAACGCTCTAGTGGCAATTGTGAGGTAGAGATCGGTTCTGGACTAGGAGATCGCCGCTTCTCAGACTTGTGCCGGAAGAGGCTTCGCAGAAGGGACGGTGACTTCTTAGGCTCGTTATCGGAGTTGCTGGATGTAGAAAAGCTGGACTCCTGCCGGTGAAGGCGTCCTTTCCCCTTGGTATCTCTCTCTGAGTTTTGACGGTGAGAAGGCATTGTGAATGAGTTATGTCTGGCGAGCTTAGAAAAGAGAGAGCGGACGCACCAGTATTCGGAAACTTGCTCTTTTTAAGTGAGACAGGGGATCGCATACAATCGCATTGTCTGTTCACTCTCTGGAAGTTTCCCACGCGTTCCCTGATCCTGCTTTCTTTGTTGCGCATCTCAGTTCAAAGGGATCCTCTAATGAGTTTGTGCTCAAAGCCTTTGTTTTGTGTGTACTGACTGGGAGCCTTGAAAGGGACTATCCACTCGGAAGATGAGTGACTCGATGCTCTTGTCTGCCGAGAAAATCAAAGCCTAAGATTGCTGTGAGTTACTATCTTAAATTTTTCTAAATTTGAATGAGCTTATCTGCGTATGAATAGCAATTGACCCCTAGAGAACCCTGTTGAATTTTTTCTTTGTCTGTCGAAGAGAATCATGTTTGGTGCTACCCTTTTTGGCTACCGAAGCATCTTTACCGCCTATTCTATGATATCGGATTGCTAGGACTCCTCAAGAGTCAATATTTTTAACGTGCAAAGCGCCAATATGTAAGGGCTGGTAACTGCATATAAGAAGATGTCAATCTGAGGCTGACGTAGCAACCCGCTGGTAGTTTCAAGTTGTTTGCCATTGTCTGGTTAGCGTATACTAAGTAGTTCGAAATAATACCCCGAAGACAAGTTTTTCTAGTCTCCCGTCATTCTTTAATTTATCGCCTTCTCCGGCATCGGGTATGATTTCGGCTCGCGCTTTTCGGCTTATCTCCACCGGTTTGTTGTCGGGAGCATGTCGATATTGACAAGGGTGGAGCGGACGGATGGATTCTGGAAAAAAAATATGAACAAGGGGGGGAAACACTACAGATAACGTTTCTCGTTGACAGATGCGCGCCTCCTCAACAACAACCGTCGCCATATGCATGCCAACATCTGCCGCCCAACCTGACGGGCCAGTATCCTTGCACTTGCGAAGTGAATTGCAAAAAGACTAACCTATGAGATGATCGGGAACCAATGAGGTGACACGACTTTGTTGTAATTGTAGTAATATTTCTTCGACTTGCCGGCGTCTCCAAATACAACGGGGGATCGAGGATCAACGAATCCCATGCATCGCCTATATAGACTAGCAGGGGTAGCTAGTTGTCTACCGTTGCAGTCCTACTCCTCCTCTTGCAGAGCTTCCGCTTTGCTCCCGAGGTCAATCTACCCTACTACCTAGGTATGTACATAGCCGATGCATTGGGACAGCTGCCCCATAGTGGTACGGTGATAGGAGTTTACCTTAGTACGGCCGTTTGTCAGCCGTTATTGCTCTCCTCTTGCCCTCCGTTCATTCACAGCTGTGGTATTCACTTATTTCATCACTTACTTAGATATATTTTCGTTCTGTCAACTTGTGATTGATAATCTGTTGACCTTGCATTATTCATCGGGATTGGCTTCATTCAAACCTTCCGAACGACCCACATCGCGGTATAAGTGTTAGTACATGCAGTCTTCGGTTCGGAGTGGCGTCTTCTTCCGTATAGTTAGCAGCGCGCGACGTTCTAGGAGCTACGAATGGCCGAACCGAAGGACCTAGAAAAGCGGCTTGGCGAGGACGAGGGCGAATCCGAAGTTATCGAGACGCGGGATGACTCTATTCAGGAGAGCAGGCATAGCCATGGATCCAACGCCTCTGACGACACCGATCCGCTGTCGCCGTTGGAACTAGCTCTCTCACCCGTCCCGGAGGCATTCGAGGAGGTGACTCACGTTCGTACTGCTACGAGCATCGGAAGCTCGGCGTCGCGTCACCCTGACTATGAAGTCGCCTTTGAGGAGGAGGACCCGGATAACCCGCGCAATTGGCCTTTATCGTATCGAGCGTGGGTTGTCTTCTCCATCAGTTTCACGACATGGGTGGTCGTGTTCTACAGCACGAGTTACACGGCGTCTACGCCGGGTCTGATGGAAGAGTTTGGGGTGACATCGACCGTGGCTACGCTAGGAGTCACTACATACTTATTTGGACTTGCAGCGGGAAGTTTGCTCGTCGCACCCGCAAGCGAACTGTATGGCCGCAGGCCCGTGTTCATCTTCTGTATGATCTGTTTCACCTTGCTCATTATCCCTTGTTGCTTAGCAACAAGCTTGAGCCAGATCATTGGAGTCAGATTTGTCGGGTAGGTTGTCAACGATGACAGCAGTTTTTTTTCGTCCGAAGTGGTACTAATCCAAGCCCTAGGGCCATGTTTGGAGCAGTCATGGTGTCGAACAGCGCGGGAACCGTTGTTGATATCTCCACAGAGCAGACTCGGGGGCTAGTACTCTCGCTTTGGTCAATAGCGCCATTGGTATGTGTAAAAATATGTCATGTTGGAACTTTGCAACAGCTAACTTCTTGCAGTAAGTTAGATCACCCTGTCATGTTCTTCCTATCCTACCATATTTCCCTAGGTTAGGTAAACCAGGGAGATATGTTGAATCTTGGTCTTTCCAGAGTTAGGCTTCACTTACTAAAACGACATTAATAAGAAACGGGCCAGTCACGGGACCAGTTTTTGGCGGTATTGTTGAACAGGCGAGTCGAATCTACCCACCCACCTACCTATATACCTATATATAAATAAGATCTCACGATCTGTAGAATGTTGCTCATTGTTTAAGTACCTGGCATTTTGAACCCCTTGAGTGCGAGTTGGCGACAGGTACAGCTAAGTCTTTTAGCGCATAGAGGATAACCAATAAATTCACTTGAGATTGAGTTTAGCGGGGCCATATGAGATTCTTAACCAATTAAAAAAGGGTAGCTTCGTACCTGTCGCCAACTCGCATTTAAGGGGATACTTCCCTTTTATTCCAGAGCTCTTTTCTCAAATTCATACCTATCTCCCTATATTTCTAACTTCTTGCAGTAAGTCAGATAATTTCGTCGTGTCTTCTATATGTGCTGATCCGTTTGGGGCCGGGTTTCAAATGCTAATGCCGTATGTTTCTTGCCATAGGTACCTAGGATGGCGCTGGAATAATTGGCTAGTCCTTTGCCTAGCAGGAGCCGGGACTCTGTGCATGACCTTCACGAAGGAGACATATGGTATGTTGAGATTGATGAGATTCGCTAGGTATATTTGACCTAGTCTGCTAATATCCATCTACTTAGCCCCTCTCATTCTCCAGAGGAAGGCGGCTCGTAAGCGGAAGGAGGAAGACGACGAGCGGTGGTATTCCCGGTACGACGAGAAGCTATCCAAGTTGGCACTGGTAAAAATCAGCTTGTTACGTCCGTTTGAGCTCTCATGCAAAGAACCCATTCTCTGGTTCTTCAATATTTGGTGCATATCTCCCTGTTGTAATACGATGGCTTGCTCTTATTAACGCCTCGTCTTAGGATTTCCCTCATATACGGGATTCTCTACTTGTGCTTTGTCGCGTATCCCATTGTGTTTTCCCAGCATCGGGGCTGGGGACCGGCGATAACTGGGTTGTCATTTGTCGGTATAGGTGTGGGGACCATGTTCGCCATCCTTGCCGAACCTCTTTGGAGGAAAATCATCAACTCGCACCCAAAGGATCCCTTGACCGGCAGAGTACCCCCCGAAGCAACTGCCCGTGTTATGATTATTGGCGCAATCCTCGTGCCCATCGGGCAGCTCGTCTTCAGCTGGACCTGCCTTCCTGAGACAATTCATTGGGCAATTCCCATTGCGTTCGGCATTCCTTTCGGTGCTGGAAACTCCCTTTGCTTCATATATGGGAGCAACTACCTAGCCGGCGCCTACGGTATATACGCTGCGTCGGCGCTTGCTGGAAATGCTGTCACTCGCTCGCTCCTGGGAGCCACACTACCACTCGCAGGAGCCTCCATGTACGAAGCGCTGACGCCGCAGTGGGCCGGTACGCTTCTGGGCTTATTGGAAGTGGCCATGATTCCCATTCCTTTCATCTTCTACCGGTACGGGGAGAGGATCCGTGCGAAGAGCCCCGTAATTCGGCAGATGCGTGAGGATCAAGAGAAAAATGAACGTCGGGCGGCGAGGGCAATAAGGCGGAAGGCAAGGCTCCAGGTAGAGGAAAGTGCTGTCGAGCCGGGACTGATGAAGGAAGTTGGCAAGAAGGAACAGGTAGGAGAGATAGGAGACCCAGAAAAGGGCACTGTTGGGACAAGAGGGGCAGATTCGCCACTATGGTCCAAGGACGAGACTGCTGTGTGAAAACCATGCACCTACATTATGTCTCTTCTTAATAGGTAGCAATAAGTACCTAAATTTCGTGAGAAAAGTCGCAGTATGAAAAGGATGAAATTGGAAACTTCCATAAAATAAAATCTACGGATTAGAGTTGAAGAGGTATCCTATCTCGGCTTATCGCCTGTCGATCACAGCAGGGAGCCGAGACATTTATGAGGTCCAGCATGTTATCGGATCGGGATCATGCACCTGACTTTCTGCGGCCGCGGGTGTAACGTTGATAGCCCACCTAGCCGGCGAGCTTGCTGCAACTTGAATCCTTCCAGATCTCTACCTACATGGTATCTCTGAAGAAGTAAGAACGATGTGACGATGTCCTTATCAGTGAAGGTCCCGGCCCAATGGCTTACACCGCCACCTAACCTTGAGTTAGTTATATAAGGTAAGCTACAGATCTGACCGCAGGACCATAAAAGCACGTTGTAGGCCCTGCGTGCATCATTTCTGCATGCGTTCGATTGCTGCTTCATCCTTTCTCCTCACCTGTACGACTTCGCCAATCAGGAAAAGGTCTACACAATGCTGCAGCGAACTCCCACTGGAACTTGGCTCCCGGCTTGGGTGCCGGAGTCGACGCTAACCATTTCATTCTTATTGATGTTCTGCTCAATCGTCCAGTCAGCAGTAAGAAACCAAGCCTCTCGGTTATATCTTAATCTCTAGATCGCATCGCTAACGTTCACATGTGAAAAGACTGGTGGCTACGATGGATCGATGCTCAACGGGCTGAATATCCTACCAGTGTACAATGACTACTTTCAACTAACAGCGGCGACGACGGGCCTCAATACAGCTTCGGTGTTTATCGGTTGCACGTTCGGCACTCTTGTCTCTGGTATCATGACTGACAGGCTCGGTCGCCGCCCTGCTATTTTCTGGGCCTCCGTCGTCACGCTGGTCGGCATCATTATCCAGACTGCAGCGCAGAATATCGCCATGTTTGTCGTCGGCCGCATCATCCTCGGAGTTGGAAGCGCAATCTCGGGCGTTGCATCAGGAGTGTACTTATCGGAGGCATTTCCCAACCGATGGCGGGCTTGGGGGGTTGGACTGCTGAATGATTTCTACTAGTAGGGACACTATGCCATGTTATGCTATCTTTTGAGAACTAACGTTATTCTAGCGTCGGTGCCTTGATAGCAGCTGGGGTGACTCTCGGAACTGGGCAATGGCAATCAACGGTAGGCGTAACGTTTGGACTCGCCTCTGTGGAGGTCCGCTTGGCTGACAATGTTCTAAGTGGGCGTGGCGGTTGCCATCACTCATTCAGGGGATCTTCTCGGTACTCTGCATCATTATCCTGCCTTTCGTGTAAGCCTTGATATCTGTCACCAACACAGCGCATCCCTGAGACCTAATTACCAGAGCAGACCCGAATCGCCGAGATGGCTAGTACACGAGGGCTACTTTGACTACGGACGAACATCCGTTGCGCAAACTAATTCAAACGGAGATGTGTCAGATCCCGTTGCCATCGCCGTGTACAAGGAGATCCTCGATGCACTTGAATGGGAAAAGAAGGAAGGAAGGACCATGAGCCCCAAGGAGATTGTCAAAACGCCAACTGCACGGAAGCGCTTCCTCATCGGGATGTCCGCAGGCCCCTTTTCTTGCATCGCCGGCAATATAATCGCGTCTTATTATCTGGGCCAGGAGCTCAACAGTGCTGGAATCACGGACCAGTTAGACCAGCTAAAGGCCGTGAGTCGTTTGATCACCCCTGTCTACTATTCAAGAACCCGCTGACTAAGGAGACAGAACGTCGTGCTGAATGTCTGGTGCCTTGCATGCGCTCTTACTGGAACGCACCTCGCTGCTACATGGGGCAGAAAGCCGACTGCCCTTGTCTCGGAGATCCTGCTTGTCATCTGTCTCTTTATCATTGGAGGCCTTTCCAAGATGTATGCCGACAACCCTACCAATGCATCCGACAGTCTCGTATACGGAAATGTCGCCGTCATGTTCTTGTTCCAGGGCTTTTATTCCGTGGCTTGGACACCGCTGCTCTATCTCTATCCGCCTGAAATATTCTCGGTTAGTTGGTCTTATTCTTTTTCTTCTCCTTTCTTCTTCCCCTCCTCCTCCTTCGTCTTCATCCTCGTCTTCTCTTAAACTACCTACTAATAACATATGACAGTACTCAATCCGAGCCAACGGCCTTGCTTGTTCAGCATTGGCGCTAAATCTTCTCGCATGCATATTCGTGTTTATCATGCCCATTGGTCTAAATAACATCGGATGGAAAATGTACATGGTCAACGGATCGTGGGACATCGTCATCGCTGTACTTATCGTAAGTACTTCCCTATTTACTCCAATGGGTCGTATTATGTTGCTAACCCCACCTTTTCCTAGGCTGTCTTCTGGGTAGAGACGAAGGGTAGGTCACTGGAAGAGATAGATGCCATTTTCGAAGGCGGAAAGCATTCTTCTGTTCCCGATATCGAGCAGGTTCGTACTGGAAAGGCAACGCTTGACGTTAGCGCCATTGAGCAGCAATTGCACGCGGATATCGATACTCTCAAGTCCCAGTAGGGACGTAGGACCCATAAGCGTTAGGTAGTATTTATTAGTCTCGTCGCATATTCCACCTCATACTAAAGTAACATCTTAAGTTATGTACACCAGAGCCTGCATTCAGGCATAAGAAATTTGCCAAGTCTTGGTGTTGGAGAACTGCTACCTTTCTCATTGACAGCTAGAAGCTAATGTACCCACAAACACTACAACGGGACGGATTACACTACCCCAAACCAGACATCTACGCTTACCCCGATCCTAATCAAGCTCTTCTACTCCTTACCCCAGTCGAATATGAGGAGTATAACGGGGGCTAATATAGCGATGCGGAGAAATCGCGTGCGACTTCGCGGGGAAATAATACGAAGGCCTCTTTTTCTCTTGGCGGACGACTTATATAAACCTCGGGCGATGGGCTGGTGCACACCGAGTGATGAACGTTGCCGTTGCTGCGTGTGTCCCTGACGATCTACCATAACGGAAGACACAATGATTGGTTCGAAGCTGTGGCTCTCTGGCGGCATACTGCTGCTAAGTGCAGTAGCGGCGCAGGCAAAGTATATCGTCCCGGGTGCGAGATGGCGCGACACGGAGGGCAACTTGGTCAATGCCCACGCGGGTAATGTTGTTTTCGACAACGAAACATTCTACTTGTTTGGCGAATACAAGATCGAAGGACAGGTAGAAGGTGGAGGTGTTTCCGTATACAGCTCTGACGATCTTGCGACATGGGAGTTCCATGGCCTTGCTCTAGGTAAGGCATTGGTAGGGTTGAATAAAATCACCGAGTTAACGGAGCGGCTTAGAACCTGTTGACGGTCACCCCTATATCTCTCGCAGCAATATTATCCAGCGGCCAAAGGTTGTATACAGCGAGTCGACAGGCCAATACCATGTGCGTTACCCCTGATTCTCTAACCGTAATCCTATCAAGCCTAATCCAGTATGGTAGATGTGGTGGCACGCCGACAACTCCAGCTACGGACTTCTGCTCCAAGGATTCGCGACTGCGGACACCATCATAGGACCTTATACGTTTGTGAATGCGACAGCTCCTCTGGGGAACTGGTCCCAAGACTTTGGTACGTTCCATAGAGTAAAAAGCTTGGCGTTACGCAAAATCTGATAACCTGCAGGAATGTTTTCAGATTTCAAAGACGGCAGATCATACGCTCTATACTCGAACGGCGATAGGGCGGAAGGTCGAGACGTGTACTTAACATCGTACAATTCTGATATCACAGCACTCGACTCCGTGGTCCATCGTTTCGATAAGTACGATCTCGAAGCTCCTACCATCGTCCAAACCGAGACTAGTTACTACATTTTAACTAGTCATAAGACGGGATATAGGCCCAATAGTGAGGACTTTCAGCCAACGCGTTGTCTGAACTTTCACTAATTCCGGTCTTCTAGATGTGGTTGCCTTTAGAGCTGATAGTCTGAGCGGACCGTGGTCCCAGCCGTGGATAATCGCGCCGCTTAACACTAGGACATTCAACTCACAGTCCGGGTTCAACCTGCGGATCACGGGCAGTGAAAAGACCACGTACCTATATCTAGGCGATCAGGTGAGCGATTCCATCTAGATGACGTGAAATTTCATCTAACGACATTCCAGTGGGACAGCAATTCCCTTTGGGAGAGTAGGTATATCTGGCTGCCAATGAAAATCGACGATGACAAGAAAACGCTTGAACTGGAGTGGCACGATGTATATGATCTAGATGTGTAAGGATGGCTCGTTCCTGTTCCAAGCGTGTAATGATGCTGACGAAGACTATTAGGAAAACCGGAGACTGGAAAGCCGTTGAGGGTAAAGAGTACTACGCGAAAGACGCGACGACGAATGGGAACGCTTTCAAGCAAGAAGCGGTAAGCTGCTTCATGTCCAAAATGATGCATAATTTCGCTGACCATAGATATGTCGCAGAACTTTGCCAGCGGCGGCGTGATAGTGACTGGGATCGAAGGTAATGATAGCACAGTTACCTTCTCGGGAATCGAAGGGACTGGCCAGCCGCAATGGGTTTCATTCTATTATCAAAGTGAGTTCCTTGTATCAATCGCTGAACTGGCTCCGTTCTAACAACATTGAAGACACCGATGACATGGGATTTGGGGATCAACGTAAGTTTAACTACCTATGTTCTTGATTGCCATTGCTACTGCTCAACTGCTAACGATTTCCTTAATAGCCGGCGGCTCTCCAGACCGCATAGGAGGCTCCTGGCAACTTCGCCGAGTTAGCAGTGTCGTCGTGAACGGGGATACCGAGAACGTCGAGACACTATTCCAGAGGGATACCCATAAGGGTATCATCCTGTCAACCCCCCTCCAGCTAACGTTGGCGGAAGGATCAAACAACACGATCACCGTGGGAGGATTGTTTAACGGGTTTTACTATAAGGCGGCGGATCTTGACAAGATTATAGTATATCCTCCGGAGAGCTCCCTAGCGAGTTAGGATCTTATGGTTTCTCTGAATTCTCGTCGCACGGTTGAATCAGAGATCGTCCCAAAAATCCGCCGGCAATTGATCAGCAGGAGTCGGAGGGTAATATTCTATAGTCATTAGTTTATTAAGCAATTGAAATATGCTTAAATTTCAACTTATTGGCCCATGGAAATATCTCTGCCTTCTCTTCGGGACTCATGTCGGTAATCTTTTCGCGGGCCTCGCGAAATAATCTAGCGATCTCTTCTCGAATTGTTCTGCTTGGTGTCGGTGTTGGCATTAGAGTCGAGATCCCTTTTGCCCGATTTTTGGGACGTTGTAGAATCGGGCGATGATGTTTGTGATTTTTGGGGTAGAGTAGTGGAAGACAATTATATTATATCTGGCAAAAGTGGTAGTGTTTATAGGTGTATGAGCTCACATACTGGTAAGCAGGTTTACATTTCTTATGACACTGCGAAGCAGCGTAGTTCTTAACTCCGTAAACAGCGCACTCTCATGGCCCAGAACGGGAATTTCTCTATAAAACTGGCGTAATTATGCCTAAGCTCCACGTCGTCGGTGTTAGTAGCCAGCATCGGCGATATGGTCGGGCTTTGCAGCACTAGTATATAATCCAAGGAACAGCAGCGCAAAGTGGCCTGTATCACTGCGTCGTAATCGTCTGTGCTCTCGCTTCTCCTCCAAGTCGTACTAGGATTCCCATTAAAGACGACATCACCTCTACATTCACGCAACGCTGTTCTTACCCTAAGGTACCAAGTGCAAAGTGCAAAGTGCAAGTGCGAAGTCTGCCATGTCGTCTCCCGTGTGGTTCATCACCGGCGCCTCCAACGGCTTCGGCCTGCTGCTGTGCCTGCGCGCGCTGAAGGCGGGCCACAAGGTCGTCGGCACCGTGCGCAGCAAGGCCAAGTCCGCCGATGCGGTGCAGCAGATCGAGGCGGCCGGCGGCCAGGTCGTCGAGCTGGACCTGAACGAGTCGCAGGCGAGCATCACCGCCAAGGTGCAAGCGGTCGGCCCGATCGACTACCTCGTCAACAACGCCGGCTTCTTCATCATGGGCGCCGTCGAGCAAGTCACGTAAGCATGCACATCTACCTCCCTACCTGCACAGCCCCCATCGCCTCTCTCCGAAGAGGAAGAGAAAGAGGCCAGATCCTAACCCCCTCCCCCTAGCGAACAAGAAGCGCAGCAGCAGTTCCAGACCAACTTCTTCGGGCCGCTGTACGTGACGCAAGCCGCGCTACCCGGCATGCGGTCGCGGCGGAGCGGCACGATCGTGAACCTGTCGTCGGTGGCGGCGCAGGACCCGCGGCCGACGTCGGGGCTGTACGCAGCCTCTAAGGCCGCGCTGGAAGCGACGTCGGCGGCGCTGGCGGCCGAGGTCGCGGCGTTCGGCATCGGCGTGCTGGTCGTGGAGCCGGGGGCGTTCCGGACCAACTTCTTCGCGGCGCTGAGCCGGCCCGCGCGCGCGCTGCCCGCGGGCTACGAGGGCACGCCCGCGGGCGCCGCGCAGAAAGGGTACGTGGGCGGCGGGCCCGCGCTGCCGGGCGACCCGCGCAAGGGCGCCGACCGCATCTACGAGGCGGTGCACGGCGAGGGCATGGCCGGGCATCTGAAGGGCAAGGTGGCGCGCCTGGTCATCGGCCCCGACGCGCTGAGGCGCATGCGGCAGAAGAACGACAAGTTCCTGGCGGACTTGCAGCTGCAGGAGGAGGTTACGCTCAGCACGGACTTTTAGGGGGTTGCTCGAGGTCGAGGTGGGAATGAAAACGAAAACTTGATGACTTGTTATGAAGGGATGTTTAGGAGTTAATGATATTTTGGGAAAAGGCTTCAATGGATACACCGAAGAAAGGAATCGATGCAGGTAGTTTCAATTTAGTGACTGTCTGCCAGTTGACCCTAGGGCACCATTAACGTTACACTGAGTGTTCGAGTAAAAGGGGGATATAGAGAATGAACGAAGAAACCGACTAAATTGCAATACAAATTGTACGTACACGAGGGGTTTACCTGCCAACAAGATCCCACCAAACCAATACTTATATCAGATCTCGCAAAAACACATAGTCCCTACCAAGAACAACGACGTACGAAGGGTAGAATGACTCGATGAACAACTACTAGAGAAGACCTATTATCTATCATCTTATACATGCCCCTGAAACGCCCCCTGAAAAGGTCAAGACAAGAAAATCTGCGTCTATCCTGTTGAACCAATTATGGATGGCGCATTCGAGTGAATTTAAAAAAACACGAAACTCCCTGTACGGCTTTGACCAAAGCTGCTATGCCTTATCCCCATGCTCTCGGTATATGTGTGTATGCGCGTATATATATGCGAGTGAAGCCATCCTGACGGAAAAAACACGAAAGCACAACGTTGCTGTTATCGTGAACCCAACGATCGTAACGAAGTAACGTAGGAAGGACTGATGTACGCCCTGACTCGTAGGTCAGTATGTTCTAAACCTTCCCCCTGGATGGTCGTGTCGACTACGGATCTGATGCTTCTCGTTCTAAATGATGCCTTCTAAATTCCAATCTTCCTTCTGTGCCCTCTCTAGAACTTGCCGACCTTTCTCTGTGAGGTCTGGCGTGCCGCGCTTGTCGGTGACCTGATCGAAGAATACGGGTTTCCAGATCTCGTTGTTGCGCTCGCGTTCTCTAGCCTTCTCTCGCTGTTTCTCTTCTAGCTCAACCTTGACGTTAGTGGCCTTGGAGAACTGCTTGGACATTATGGCTTGAGTCACGCCGTCCCACAGCGTCAAGGACTCGTGCTCTGCTTGCTTCTCTTTTGGTGGCAGGGACTTCGGAGCTACAGCAAGCGGGTTGAGATCAATGATGGTGATTTGCTTTTCTGGAGGATGCGAGTCCTGTTATGGAAGTAATTAGCGTCTTGCTATAATATATATATATAAAGGGGCAACATGAGCTTACCAATGGTTTCGGGCCTAGAGTGAAGACGATTCTATCTTTCCAGACACCACCGAGCCTCGCCACTACGTCCGAATCCGGTACATCCTTGATGCGAATCTTGTCGTCCTTGTCGGGATCGTACTTAAAGATAACACCTTCGACCTTGTTTTGTGCTCGACCAAGCCATCCCTCTTCGACGTAGTGTAGGATCGCTTTTAACTTGGTCCGAGTGCAGGTAATGTAAGCGTAATCACCAACGCTGACGCTCAGGGTACCACGCAGGATTCCTCCTAGGTGTGCAGCAGGATGCTTTAGCTGATAGGTCTCGTTGTCCCTCTTCTCGAGGGTGATGAAGATTCCTAGGTTATGCTCTCCCGGCGAGACTTTAATAGCGGTGCCGGTGAACTTGGCACTGATCTGATCGAACCCCCTCGCATGCAAGCCTTTCTCGGGGCAGCTGACGTAGAAAGCGCTGACAGGTGGATGATGGGATGTCTGCTCGGTTAGATATGATATCCGGACGGTAGGACTAGTCGGATTTGTGGCTGTCTGAACGACGGAAACGCTAGATGCTGTTCGTGGATCGGTAACAACCTTAGTTGACTTGACCGACGATGCGCTACTGACATTGCCACTGGTGGCAGTTTGCAAACTCTTGGTATCGATCCGTGGCGCATTATCCTCGGCTTCCCAGTTGCAGCGGAAGAATTCTCCCAAGCAAGAGTTGTATGGTTTGCACGGCTTTCCCTTGACATATTTCAAATCCTTGGTAAACCAGAAGCGAAGAACTTCCAGCATACGGTCTAGTGGCTCGTCGGATGTGCCTATGGCGGCGAAGGCACTGGGATTGTCGAGGTAGTTCCAATATTCTAGATTGGGAGTCGGTTCGAGGAGCTGAGAGGGAAGAGAGAAACGCACGGCGGCGAGATCTGCGACACCTATGAATCTGAGGAGCAGAGACAGTTAGCCGACTTTTGTTGTTGATTGTTGCCGCGACAAGACAAAAAAGGTGAACTCCGATTACGGAACAAAACCGGACGGTGGCGGTGAGCTATCTGTCTCCTTTCTCTTCCTCTATAATTGCTAAAGGGTTAATAAACTGAATGTTGCTTACTTCCGTAGAATCGAGATGAAGGTTTTGAGTTTTGATCCTTCGTTTTGAGGGACATCCTCGTCGACATGATTGTTGGATGCCATGATGAAACTTGAAACGGGATGGGTGCTTGGAATTCCTATTCGTACTCGTACAGTCGGAAGGCCGAAATGGAATGATACGGGAAAAAAAAAGTAAGAAAAAAAGAATAAATAACTATAAGCCTAAAACGGCTGACCCCCCAGATGGAATGACCAGTTCGCAGTTCCGTCTAAGATGGGTTAAGTAGCTAAGACGATGACGATAGTTAACGAAAGGGTCCTGTTGGTGTGTAGGTGTTGTAGGTGTTGTAGTGGGTAGAGGGACGGATAGGTGGGTAGGTTGAACTTGGTCATTGATGGTATTGGTATGGGAAAGGTTGCAATCAAATGAATAAGGTGGGTGCCTTTTTTTCTTAGTGCGAGATCGATAAACTGCACGGTACAACTGGTACGCATGCCGGTACCTGGATAGCACGGATAGATAAGACCCGACCGAGTAGAGAGAAAGTAATTAATAAGTACTCTCCTGCAGTAACTCCGCATCTCCTCTACATATGTGCTTTCCTAGATAAGCTAGCAGAGTACCTTGCATCGCACAAGCTCAAAGTAAGATCCATCAATTCCGAGTTTACGGTGTACATGTCCAAGTATCTTTTAACTACCCTAACCTAACAATAGTTCAGCTGATGTCATCGGAAGTAGGTAGCAAACACGCACCTTCACATTGATCCTTTACTGCTCGTACTAGAGTTGAGTTCGTCCTATCTGTGTTTCAACTTTTTTTTAGTTTTTGCACACCATGCATCTTTCCGCTGACACTTAGGAAGAGGTTGATAGACTCTGCAAAGGTTTCACCAAGTCTTGCATGAGCCAATCCAACCAATCATTTGGCCACGAGTTTCAGACTGCAACTCCATTGCTTACCGACGAAGTACCTCTTAGGCGTAGAGTGTATGGAAAGCCGGCACATGATGCCGAGCCGGCAACTACCTATCAAGTACTAATTAAGAGAACGTGACTGGTAGAGCGACATAGTTTTTGTCAATTTCGGGATGTCTCATCGAGATGACGTCATTGGCCTCGAGACTATCCGACTCATACTACCTTAGCTGCTCAGCTTGAATATTTCTACTTCTATGTAGTACAAGAGAATTAGTAACTGCAATTTGTTATAATTTATATTGTCGAAGTTGAGAATAATTGAAATAAATCTCTTGTCAATCATGTGATGTGGATGTCCCTCGTACATTACTCTTTTTATACCAAGCCAGGGAGAACTTGAAGGAACGCATTTTCTGTCAAATACCTAAATAGGTAGGTCCCGACCTTCTAGGTTTAGAGATATAATTAGATGCCTACTATAATTATTAACCATCTAGCTTGGTGGGAATAGGCGTTTA
Organism: Hypoxylon fuscum; assembly: GCA_022578945.1. NCBI lineage: Eukaryota > Fungi > Ascomycota > Sordariomycetes > Xylariales > Hypoxylaceae > Hypoxylon > Hypoxylon fuscum. The sequence goes on along the minus strand of MU399913.1, from coordinate 85,864 downwards.
ATGTGTATGTAGGTCATGAACAACCTCGTTCCGCCTAGCCTAGTAAAAAGGGGTTCGGAGGGGGTCGTCGTAGAGCTACCCGAGAACGCCGCATAATTATACGCCATAAGCCGAAGACCTTCTAGAAAAGTTCTGGATTGTAGAACTTGTAACTCGAACTGAGCTCGCTCCTTTGGAAACGCCATCCAGTTCCATCCTCATCGACATGAAACCTCGTACATACGATCCCAACATTATGACCACAAGCATCATCAATCCTTAGAGACGACGTTCAACAAACAGTGAAGAGCATCTTCTCGGAAAATCGGAATGGTTGAACCATGGCGATGAGGAACTCGATAGTACTACTCGTCAGGTTAGATCAACAATCACCGAGCCGACAGTTTTGGGGTGTTGAATATCAGGTCGAAACGTCGACTTACACGAGAGACGACACCATCGCCACGACCGGCGGCATCAACCCCACGAACTGGCCCTGCCAGCGCGGCGTCATAGCATGACACGCGATCACCAGCAACACCAGCGTGATCAGCGCCAAAACCGCATCGTTGATCGCGAACTGCGCGCGCACCTTGTCCCTGAAACCCCGCTTGGCTTCCTCGCCGGCCCTGCGGCGCGGGGACGGGAAGAACACGCAGCTGACGATGCTCGCGGCGAGCGCGAAGATGCTCCAGACCAGGATGATCCAGCAGAAGTCGAACAGCAGCTTGTGGATCCGGACGTTCCAGCCCGCGGCGACCTCCTTGTTCGCCTTGTCCACCGTGCATATAGCGAAAATGGTGTTGAAGAGCCGGCAGAAGATGATGATCGGTAGGCCGAATCTACCAGAGCTCTTGCGACGATGCTCAACTGGAAATTGTTCTCCGGATTCTGTTGGCTCGCGAGTACTGGGCTGGCCGAGGAGCGGTTCCCGGTCTCCTAGTAAGGGAGAAGCACGACCACTTGACCCGGCAGTACCGGCCGGTGGTCGGTTCTGAATACCCATCATACTTGAGGTGAGGCTCTTGGCGTTGTCAATATGTGCTGGCGTATACGACGTCCTCATCGAGGATTCCGTATGCGGACGTGGTGACTGCATGATGGCCAGCTAGTTACCGAGAAATCTAGTCGCAACACTTGACGTAGCAACACCAGTGGCCGGGTCTGTTAATTTTCTAGGTGACTGAAAAGCATCTGGACGGAGGATAAGAACGATCGCTTTTTCCTTCCGTAGGACTCAGCCCTCTGTAGGCTGTGCAGGCGATCGTCGGATCTGGACGGGACGCGCGCAACCAATTCTGAACGCCAATCGGCTGGGTGCGGGGAAGCAGGCGATTAGGCACCAGCATTGCGGCCAATTGTATGCAACGTGATCTGTTATACCTAGAGGTTTGAGGATGCCGTTCTGAGTTTTGACATGTGTGCGCCGTAAGGAGGGTATTAGTTGACGGCCGGAGCAAAATGCCACCGAGAGTCGTCACTGGGAGGAATAGAATAAAATCACCATGATGAAGGTATATATGAAAACCTATGAATGTCGCCTTGGTGCGAATGTTGGTGATATCATCTTTGTTGATGCTGACGAAGGCGGGTTTGAAGTCTATGGTTCAGTCGTCGCATCTATTGATTAGCGTCAACAATTTGGGCCACAAAACCTGACTTGGTGGCAAGCCGCAACTCTCTTCTCCCATGCTAGCCAGACTCTTCGCGAATGCGGGTTCGCACATATCCCTGGGAATTTCGAGGTGGCTGTCGGACTCGTAGCATCGCAAGCTGCTGACTCATTGTTGAAATAGAGATGGATTGACCCCGATTAAATGTCGACCGTCTGTTACTTGGCACTTGACTTCACGATTACGCGCAATGGAGAGCTTACATTATATGTAATAGTTGCACCGTGTTGGCAATAAGTCGGCAATGGAATGGGGCGCGGCTTCTTTCCCGGGCATGTCTGGGGCGGCCGGTGCCGGTTGAAGGAAGGCAACCGTGCTAATGCGGTACCATTGGGTATCGTCCAATGACCGGGAGCCTACGTCCGGGTCACCAGAACAAGCATGCATTAGAGCACCGTAGTGCTCTGGATAATACCAAGCTGAGCCGCATCATCGAGAGAATGCCTGGTTGTAATTTGTGCCTGCGATTCTGGCCCGACATCTGTGTTCTCCCGGGGCTTATTCGCCACAAAATCTCTCATTGTCAGCTACAATTCCTACGGGGATGAATTTCCTATTCAGAGAAACCGGCCTCGTACAGACCCCGTCACGTGAAATGCTTTAATGGTACCTACCTAGGTATCCAAAGCATGTTCTAGTTTCGATGACTGGTGTTTTGGCAAGGTTCTTGTCGCCGAACGATGCCTCGATCTGGCTACGAAACTACAAACTTAGCTGCTTCTGTTGAAGATTCAGGAACGCCATATTCGATCTATTCCGCAGATACGCCACCAATCGAGCCGGATCATCCATTATCCCAGTTTAAAAAATCGTTCCTGGATGAGGTGATGGCGCATTTTATGCAGGCGGCTGGGGGCCGTAAGCAGGACCGTTCCGAAAGCGTGGATGTAGTCGACAACGCAGAAGCATCCTTTGACCGCCCACGAAAACGTGGACGCCTGTCTGACAGTGCTTCATCTGTTACCGAAGAAAAGAAAACCCAGAAGACCATTAAGCGACGAACGCAGGATCGCCGCTTATGTTTCGCATGCCCCTATGCCAAGAAAAACCCCGTGCTTTATCGCAATTGCTACGGGTACACTTTAGCGAGGGTCCGCGACGTCAAACAACACCTAACACGTTGCCATCGCCAACCGATACATTGCCCAATCTGTTACGGGACATTCGAGGATGAAGATCAAAAGAACTCTCATATTAGGTCAAGAACCTGTATTCCTCGCCCCTCAATTGTAATGGAGGGTATGTCAGAGAAGCAGAAAAGGGAACTTAGTCAGAGAGGATCGTCCAAGATGCCAGAGGAGCAGCAGTGGTTTGCTGTTTTTGACACCCTCTTCCATCCGGACCCGCGCCCAAGGACACCATATCGTGATAGAGAACTATCCGAGGACTTATGTCGTTTCCAGGACTTCATTGTCGCCCGTGGACCTGACATCCTGGCGGAACACCTGATAGCTAAAGGAGTAACCACTTCGAATCTCCCGAATGAAGAAAGGGACCTAGCCGCGTTCAAGAAGGAAGTTCTTGAGGAGGGGCTACACCGTATTGTCGACCAGTGGACACATGATAGTGAGACAGCCGTTGGTGAGAATAGTGCTCCTCACAGCCCTCCTCCACCATCTTCAACCGTGGATTCGGGTATTGAGATGCAGAATGATTGCCCACAATTGGTTGATGAGGACTGCAAGACGGACCATCAATCTCAAGGCGATATCATCACCCCAAATCTAGGTATAGAAATCCATGAGGATGATGAGAACCGCCAGACTCTTATAGCTTATAGCAGCGCCGAGAATGTAGCATCAGGAGCAGACTATGTTCAGACTGGCGGCCACTACCCCCATTTCCAGTCTACAATCGATGACTCTATGCTATCGTTAGAGAGCATGTTCGCGGATACTGGCCAGGCGCCCGGGCCGTTGGCGATGTCGCAACCCACGTCATTAACAGATGATTTTGCGCCCTTCTCCGCGACGACTGGACTTTCCGATCTGTTTGACTTCGAGATAGAATAGTGTTCAGTTTAAACTGACAGTTCTAGTCCATTCAGCATATGATCTCACATGCCGGCTTGGTATTTGCAGATTGGACGTCCCAACCAATTCAGGGGAGGGGCGTTAACCCATATCATGGGTTCTCATCTGTGCTCAATTGAGAGCACTGGCTGGGCCTCTCGGTTGGATGGCTCGTCAAGGAAATGCCTGAGAATCCTTCGTCCGCGATGCTGAGAATCCGAGCATTGTTTGTGATCAGACGAAGAATGAAAAATGGCGAACCCCGCTGAGACATACGAAGTGGCGCGTTTAATTAAACTGTCTGCATAGCTGCAATACCTGCTTAAATGGATTCGGGTGGAATCTTACACACGGACATGCATATATCGGGAGTAGGATCAATAAGGCAGTACAAATTAGAAATAGCTACATGGCCCGAAAGAATTATGTTTCTCATGATCTCTTGAGCATAGAAACATGCTGAGCGAGAAAACACTGGAGAACACGAACTGCACGTCACTCCAGCTTGGAAGATCAGGAAATCTGGCGGCGCCCATTGCGTCCACCCCACTGAAGAACGGGAGCCGCCATCCAATGAGAGAAAGTCCAGAGAACGATCGGCCCAACATGTTGCCCTGCCGAGCCTTGAATACGAAACAAACGTCGATGAAACATTTATGCGCTGAGTAATGTTTGCCATGAGGGAAATCGGAAGGTCGGTCCAAGAATGTGGACTTGAACTTTTCAATTCCAACTTCCATCAACATTCGTTTTTATAATGGCGCATTTTGGATATCGGTACTGGCTGCCGAGTTTACTGGCAGTCGTCGGGACATTCGCTTCATCAAATGCGCCACGAGCTGCATGGCCGAACGGACCGTTCGTTACTTCGGGCCGGTGGATTCAAGATGCGACCGGCTCAACAGTTACATACGTCGGCGTCAACTGGCCAGGGTCTCTTGAGACGATGATCCCAGAAGGCCTACAGTATCAGTCTATTGAATCAATAGTTTCAAGGATAAAGGGGCTAGGGATGAACGCCATTCGGCTCACCTACGCGACCGAGATGATCGATCAATACTATGACAACGGAGAGACCGACGTGGCGATCCAGAAAGCCCTCACTGATGCTTTGGGCCAAGATGGTGGAAAATCGGTATACGATAAGATCATTGATAACAATCCATCTTTCAATACATCGACAACCAGATTACAGGTAGGCTATTGTTTTTTCAATATTTATTTATAGTAGAGACTAATGAGTCCAAGGTCTATGATGCGATCGCAGCAGAATGCGCGAAGCAGGAGATCTACGTTCATTTAGACAATCACATCTCAAAAGCGGGCTGGTGCTGTAGCCCCCTCGATGGGAACGCCTGGTGGGGGGATGAGTTCTTCAATGTTGACAATTGGACTCGCGGTCTATCCTTCATGGCAACCCGTGGGAAGGGATGGTCAAATCTCATGTCAATGTCTCTGCGGAATGAGCTCCGCATACCATTATCCAACGTCGCGGTCGCTAAAGACTACACCTGGGAGGACTGGTACTCGCATATCAAGCAGGGCTCAGACGCGATCCATGATGCCAATGCGGATCTTCTGATTTTCCTCTCTGGCCTGAGCTCAGATCAGGATCTGAGCCCCGTGGTCAATGGGACAGCACTTACGCCTGGATCAGCTACGTTCAATCGAGACGATTTTTCAGGCTACGGGGACAAGAAATTGGTTCTCGAACTCCACGCTTATGATAATATTCTAGGACCAGGTCCCAGCAACTGTACTGCTGTACAGGAGAAGCTATTCAATGCTGGATTCAAGGCCTTAACGGATGATGCAGCAAATCAGTTTCCGGTAGTCTTGACCGAATTCGGTCTCGTACAGAATGGAACAGCAGCGCAGAACCCCTACATATCCTGCTTACTGGACTACGTGCCTTCTCGTAACGCTGGCTGGATGCTCTGGCAGCTAGGCGGAAGCTATTATATCCGCGAAGGGACCCAAGATCAAGACGAGAGTTGGTGAGTATTGAATCATCCATGTGCAGCGCAATATGCACGCGCCCCTTGCCATCAAGTGCTAACAACTGGCCGCAGGGGCTTGCTCACTCATGATTGGAGTGACGTGAGGTCTTCGGATTTTGTCGATAACTCCTTGACTCCCGCGGTGAAGAAAACCTTTACCATTAATAACGACCCTGATCCAAACGACAGCCCTGGAACATCTAACGACGAATCTAAAGGTACAAGCATGAAGACTATGCTTACTTTGGGCTTATTTGGTTTACCCCTGCCACTTTATACCGTGGCATTGGCCACTTCAGCGATTTTGTTTTACTAGAACGGCATTATATTTAGGAAGATAGACATGGATTCTCTACATCTTAGAGCTTAATGGATACAGCACCATCTTAATCACAGTCACTGTTCGCGCGACAATCTCTGTTCAATATGCTTTTTTATTACGCCGAATTTTTCCATCATCTATCCGTCGAGCTCAAACAGTGTTCTCAACTGGGCATTCTCGTAGCCTGCGCCAAGAGCTAACTGCAGCATGATCCTCGATTTCTGCGGGTTCAAAAACCCGCCGCCATAGGAGATGGTGCCCTGCGGCTCGACATACCCATCCATCGACCGCCGCGAATAAACCACGGCTGTGCCGCTGGTCTTGATGACCTCGTCGATGACCTCCTGGCCCGCATCAGTCCAGCCTCCCGCTCCCATACCCGCCAACACGAGGCCCTTCGCGCCGCTCGCAACGGCGGCTGATGCCAGAGTGGGGTTGAGTGCCTGGTGGCCGAAGATGATGTCAACCTCAGGCAGGCTTGTGGTATCCATGACGTCAAAGTATGGCTTCCCGAGCGGTAGGGCAGGCGCGTAGTAGAAAATGGGCTTGATGTTGATGAAGAAGCCCAGGAACCCTTGCTCGAAGGCCCGGAAGGTGTCGAGGGAGTTCGCATTGCTCTTAGTGGTGTAGTAGGCATTTGCGATGCGATCGTTCAGCACGATCATGGTGCCTCGGCCCTTCGCATTCGGATCTCCGGCCAGCGTCACGGCCTCGAGGAGGTTGATGGGGCCGTCGGCACTAATGGCGGTTGCGGGACGCATGGCGCCGACGAAAACTACGGGCTTCTCGGAGCGGATGGTCAGGTCTAGGAAGAACGAGGACTCCTCGAGGGTGTCGGTGCCATGCGTGATCACGACGCCCTGGCAGTATGGGCTATCGAGCTCCCGCTGCACCTGCTGCGTCAGATTAAGCAGGATATCAGGCGTGATGCTTTCCGATCCGACGTTGGCCACTTGGACGCCGCGCACATTCGACACATTCCACAGCTGCGGCACAGCATCGATTAGGATTTCGACGCCGAGAGCGCCCGCTTGGTAGCCGGTGGTTTGGTCGCTGGAGCTTGCGCTGCCTGCGATGGTGCCGCCTGTAGCGAAGATAGTCACGTTGGGGAGACTCGCATTGAAGGGTCTGTCCTCACGAACGGAGAGATGGAATGTGGCAGGGATAGGCACGGGGGATCCTAGGGCGATTGACGCCACGAAGGCGATTGCTAGGAACTTGGTCGACACCATCTTGCCTTGAACGAATCTCGCTGGAGCAATGTTTCGCACCTAGCTATCAAGTGCTTCGACGTAACCACGTGGCTCAATTTATACTTGGGTTTGGGGCCTCATGTTATCGACACCGCCTATCTTCAGTCCGCATATGTAATGCGAGATGTCATGGGCCTTGATGCCGCGCCGATTCGCGTGGTTGGGCACCTACATAGTACAGCTTAACCCTGCACTTCGGGATAACTTTCCCAGAAGAGATACAACAACAGTTACGAGGTGACGGGGAAATGATCAAGTAAGATTACCGAGCTTGGTTTCTTATCTTGAACTTGCCCAGGGTTGCCAAGAGGTCAGTGGGTATGTAAGGTACCTTTTACTGGCCCCGGTAGCTTCCGACGAGCTGATAGCAGGGCTACTATAGTGGTACCGGAGCGTCGGAATCTTGTAGGTGCATGTAAATGCCTATCTGCGCCAAGAGAAGAACCGGGAAGCATTGGAGGGCTAATCGACAGCGCCGTCTTGGGGGTTTATGTACGGTTAACACCCCGAGTTTATGCCCAAGTTTACGATGGGTGGGTGGGTGATTGTGCCGACCTGATTTCTCCAGACCTATGTCCTTACCTCTGGCGCTAAATCCCGAAATTCTCGAATTATGAATAGGTACCTACCTACCTACCTACCTTACCTAGGTAGGTTAGGTACTTAACACCATTCATTACCTTTAAGACCTCCATTTTTAACCTCAAATGCGGCTACGAAGCGGCTTTGCGAATCACCAGAGGTGGCACTTGTTCACGCAGACGCTTGTGTATGGAGCCAGTCTATTGATTCTTCAAGCATCTATCTCTCAACTCTCATCGTGCGCTTCAATTTGTAAATCTCAATTCCTCCCATCCCAATCATCCAAGTCCTACACGTACTCTGCGGTTACAGTGTCATATCGCCGGCCTACTACAAGTCAATCATTAAGCAAAAATCTAAATTGAAATGCACTTACCTTTGTGGATCAAAGTGTAACTAGTCGAGGCAGATCGATAGACAGCCTCAATTTCGAACTCCTCGTCGTAGTGCATTTGTCCATCAACTCCCAACTTCTTGGTCAATTGATGCTCGGGGATATGTTCAAGATTGGCGGTTACGACGCAAAGGAGTTGGACATTGTTGTTTTGGGCCAACGGGGCCGTAGCAGACGTCTCATCAGCATACACTTCAATTTTCAGCGTGCGAAGACGACCACGAGCAACAGGTTGGCTCTGTGTGTATGTCCGTAAAAATGGGTCGTTCTCCGAGACGAGTTCGCCCTGAAAGAATTAGCTTTCTAGCCTACCTAGGTAGGTATCTGGTAAGAGTGTCACGAATGTAAATACCTTTCTAATGATCCAATACATCACTGACACCCTCCAAAGACCACGCAGGCCGTCATAAAATCTTCGTGAGCGCAGTGATTGATGTTTATCTTCATCCCAAACTTTTCCAATCTTATATCCATAGTGCTTCCGTCCGGCCCTCGCCTTAACCATAGGCACATCGTAGATCACTGGATTGATCATGGAGAGGCCTTTCATGACAGCTCCTCTGACAACTGTGAGCCATGGATCTGGAGGCTGCAAGACTTCCGTGTCTTTTCCGATGGAGGAGTCCTCACGAACTGCCATGCGTAGTCTCTCTCTGCATAGCTGTTAAACAGAGTTACATGGCATTGCTTATTCGACTTACAACAGATACATTGATGAGCCGTAGCCACCAACTAAGAGGACCTTGCGAATCGGTACATTAGCCATGGCGATTTGCTCCTTCACCAATTGGATGATTCTAATTATGTCAGGCTCAAAAAACATGTGCACGTCCTCAGCTCTAAGTGAAAGTCGCCCAGGCCGACTGATCCCTAGGTCTATATTAGTGTTCAATCCCTGGACAGGTATACCGAAGCTTTCATTGTTTGTTAAGCTGTTGATATTGAATGTTCGTTTCGTCTGATAACGTTAATAACTTTTGTATAAGTATTCAAGAATCAACGTTGGCACTCACCATGGCCTCAAAGTGGTCGACGGCATCGCGTAGTATTTCTTCATTCCATCCCTCTTCATGCCCAAGTCGAGACGCAATGAACTGGATGAATCGATCATTCACCCTAGACGCACCGCAGAAGTCCCCTGTTCCCCCTGTAGCTTCAACAACTTCCAGGATAGGATCGAGTGATGTGATAGTGTAAGTGATGAGATCTACCGTTCCGCCACCAGCATCGACGATCACGAAGCTTTCGCCGACCTTCAAATCGTGACGATCAAGCTCTTGAAGTGCTGCTGCCGCGGCCGCTTCAGGTTCCGAGATAAGAGTGGTTGAATGATCTCTGGGAAGATTTGGAACGCGCTCGAATGCTTCAGCAGTCCTCTGTTTTGCACGTTCGCCCCAAATGGCAGGGACCGTCAAGACAAATTGCACTGGACGATATCTAAGGGTGTTTGTACCGATTTGCTTTTTAACAGCGCTCTCAAAGTGCTCAAACAACCCGGTGAGATAGTCGGTGATTTTTTGGTCAAGATCCTCGGAATCGAGAGATTTTCCAATGACATCAACAGAGCGTCTAAACTTAGTCGGCTCGAGTCCACTATAGGTTTCTAATTAGTTGCGAATATTCATGAAAGATAGGTATTTATTCGACTCACAGTTTGAATAGGGATAAAACCTCTTGAGGTGGGGCATCCCCAGGAATTTGGAATCCCCATTCAAACTCCTTGTTGTTCAGATATCGGAGCTTCGTGGGAACTTTGGGAGAAGATTCCCCTCCAATGCCTGTGCGGTTTCTGGGCCAATTCCGAATGGGAGTGGCTCGATCGCGTTTGCTGGGCTCAGCCCATGCAATGCCCGAATAGGTAGTGCCAAAATCTATGCCAATCACCAGTCGATAGTCTCTACTGTCTGGTATTTCCATTTGTGCAGGAGAAGCGGGAAATGGAAGATGCGTTCTAAGGCTTCCGAACATGGTCGTCATAATGTTGAGGTATGTTTCCGTCAAGTTAACAGGAGCCAGTGCTTAATATAATGAGTGAGGAGATCAAACGGTGAATTCGGAGTGAAGGCTTCCAAATCAGACGTTTCATCCTCCTTTCATGGATAAATATATTGATAAAGACAGAAAATACACATCTCCGTGCATATGAAACAGTACCATCAGGCAGGCCATTTTTTAGATCATTGAATAAAGAAAGATCTAAATAGTCTTGAGAACCTAGTACCATCTAGGGTTTTGAGTAACTCCATCTATTTCCATAATCTGGTAGGCAACCTTTTTACAGCGGAGACTTGGGAGTGTCTCGAATTTGCCACCTTAGAATGGCAACGAATGAAACGACTCCAGGAAGCGGTGAAGATAGAATTGTGCATATGGCTTCTGGTTGTGTGAATGGACAAATATGAAAGGAATTCCGTAAAACAGGTAACATGAAAGGACAATGTTCTTATAAATCCGACAGACATTTCCAAAATTGGCGTGAACACAATCAAAAAAGACACTACTAACAAAACACACATTGACATAATAAATTTATTTTAGTAGTCGAGATTGTTGTTAATATGGATTCTGTTTTTTTCTCTATCCCTCTAACTCGGAAACGAAATCCTACCTACAGAATTAGAGGAAGCGGAAACGTACCCCGAATCACTGCTGGCGAGCCGTCCCAAGAACAAGAACAAGACGAGAGTTTAAGACAAACTCAGGCAAATTCGGATGAGAATCCACTTTGGTTTGATAAGCTAAAAGCTGACTATCTTCAACTAGTAGAAGACAACAAAATCCTAAGTGAAGAGAAGACCCAACTCCAACACGAGGTCAGGGAGAGGGAATCCCATATTTTCAGTCTTCAACCCTGTCGCCGGGACTTGACAATACATGAAGCAAAGAAGGTACCTAGGCACTCATCAACCAGTGGCTGTGAGGCGGAGCTAATAATTAAGTAGGAATACAAGAATCTCGTTTTAGGTATTGGCGACTGGGTCGAAAAGTGGACACATCTGTTTGACAGAAATGATCTGGATCAGAGCATTGAGTGGGCAGAAAATAATTATGAGTCTGTCAACTATTTCGTTGACCATTTGTTCCAATGGAAAGATTTATATGGCGCAATTCAATTCCCCAATATCGATCTAGAGATTCTTACGGCATTCATTCTAAGAACCCTTGGCAAGTCCATCTTTTCTCAAAACCATTTCGAAGCCGGAGCAGTCCGAATACTCGAAGAACTCGTACTTGCCATGGAAGACACCAAACCAAAGCCAGGTAAGTCAAATTTACACGGAGTTGAGAAAGAGGCTCTGACTAAAGATACACGCAGACAAATATGCCATTAAATCTTGGCAGGCTTCAGCATATCTCGCTATGATAACACATCCATGTACCCAGAGAAGGCGACGCGAAATCATAGACGGATTATCGGCACAGCTAGCAAATATGCTGGGTTTTATCCGGCGGGATGGGAACAAAGATGAATTCATAGAATCCATTCGCTCGCAGATTGTCAGTCCTGCAATGAGTCTCTACGAGGGCTTTTTGACCTCCACAAATGGATTCCGTCTGCAAATAGACCCTCACTTGCGTGCCGGAAAAAGATTTAGTGGTGGGCTGGCCGAATTAGTGGCACTCGACTGCATAGATATCGCCATGAACAATCGCAAACTCGTTGTCGAGAAATTCAAGCCGCCACCAAGCGTGGAAGAAATTCAAAAGAAGCTACATATAATATGTACTGTTTATCCATCCTTAATAGCTACTAGAGTTGGTCAAGGGGAGTTGCCGGAAGACCCGTATATTGCCTGCAAGGAGCGGATTCTAGTAGTATGGACAGAGGAAGAGAATTGGAAGGGGTTGTTGTCAAAAAAGCAGCCCGAGTCAAGCAAATGGCTTTATAGAATCGTCTCCACAGTGGTAATTCTTTCCTGATAGGTTAAAGGCATCCAGTTGCCTCAAGGTTGTTAAGGAGTTGGAGTAGATGGAAATGCACCGAAAGTCAAGTCGATGAACTTGCAATATAGACTACGGACCTGGATAGTCACCAAGGTCCAAACCAATAGGCATTTGGGTTTAGCTTTGCTCGTCGTCTAACTATGTACCTACCTACCTTAGGTGTACATACAATTATTAGAAATTCTTAACCCAAGAGCCAACTACAAGTTTCTAGATAACCATACTTTGTTAGACACAAACCTCTGGGGTCATCGTTGATAGTCTTGCTTGAATATGTTCCTGAGTCAACTAGAGGACATATTTGGCATCAGGTTTAGACGAGATTATAATATAAGTCATTATTCCAGTCCCGAGTCCATACAAATCGAATCCCTAGCTTTCATACTACAAACTCGACAGTCTAGCTATCGGACGCCAAATTACCTAGTGACCGTAGATAAAAGTTTGAGCTACACATTAAACGGTCAGAAACTAATCGAAATGGAGTGCTCCGTTTGCCTCGAACACAAGCAGCTAGGCCACTTCCCACAGTCTCCATTAACTGGAAACTGTTCTCATCGTTCATCTGTATGTATTGAGTGTGTCACATCATTCATAAACTCTCAAGTCCAAGATGGTGCCACGGATCAATTTATATGTCCCGAGTGCCCCGAGCAGTTACAGTATAGCACGATCCAGATGTTTGCGAGTGGAGAGCTATTTGCCCTGTAAGTTCAAATATTCATAAGCGAGTCATCAGCGCTTCTTGAGAAAAAGTTTTTCGCATCGACTTGTTACTGATTGAAATGAATCTAGATTTCAAAGTCGTTCAATAGAACGTCTCATATCCAAGATTCCGAATTTCGTTTGGTGTCCTTTCAACTGTGGAACTGGGCAGAGACACTGGGAGGGAGCTAACCAGCCTCTTATTTTCTGTCTCAAGTGCAATCGTCACTTTTGCTATCGCCACAGAATTGCCTGGCATAGTGACTATACTTGTGACGAGTATGATGCCTATCTAGCGGATCCTCTGCACTTCCGCAGCAGGGCTCAGATCCAGAGAGCAGCAGACGAGGCCCTAGAACTCGAGAACCGAAGGCTTCGTCAACTGGTCGCGGATGCGGAAGCACGGTTTGCCCAAAGCTTATTAAGGGAAGAACAGGCTGCAGAGGCCCGCCGAAGAGCCGAGCAGCAACGCCTGGAAGAAGAGCGTCGCCAGGCTGAAGAGAGGGCTAGAAGAGAGGAAGAGCGGAGACGTAAAGCTGAGGAGCTCTTGCAACTTAAGGCCCGGATTGAACGCGAGGAGGCCGAGACCAGCCAGGCGTTACAGAAGCTCATTAAAAAGTGCCCAGGATGCAAAGTGCCTATCGAAAAGAATCATGGATGGTAAGTCAACTCTCCAAACAACAAATTATCCCCTTTGCAGTTTCGATGGCTAAGAAAGAATTCATACACAGTGACCACATGATTTGTCTTAACTATAGGTGCGGGCGTAGATTTAATTGGAGTGAGGTCCCCTGGGGAATGTAAACAAAAGTCTCTGGCACTTACACGGACAACGCAGTACTACCAATCGGAGTGCACATGGTGAGCGGTTTGGTGAAGAGGGGGAGAACTGTACCTGAGTTAAGATTCAGAAAAGGGCTAAGATTAGGGGGGTTGGAGTCGGGGTTCACCGCATAAGAAGAGGAATATGCTTGTGACGTTAATGGTTTCCCCCGTAGATTAGCAATATATTACTCCCTTCGAGTTTGTCTTTACTTAAAATCAATCCTTATCATGTACTAAGAATCTTAGCATATCAGTCTCGGAAAATGGCCTTTGGAGATTAGATTATAGGTGATAGGCAAGGCACCATGGGTCGTAGTTCATGTACCTAGATAAGAGTTCATGCTAGCATTAGACGTGCAACTCGACCTTTCTCTCCAGACGCCCAGCAAACCCCAGACGACATGCACTCAACGCTATCATAGCTTCCATTATCAAATCTATGCCAGCTCCTTCCCTCGTCAAGTGTAATGTCACTCCCGCTCGGGCCTACAGCAACTGCCATGTGGCAGTGACCGGGAACAAAAGAAGAACCAGACCGATAGCCATCGGGGAACGAAGTAGACGGCGACCAGGTCACGCCGCCATCTTCGGACCATGCCGAGACTTTGACATTGCCAATTGGCGCTGAGTAGTTGCCGCCCACCGCGATTCCATGCTTGGCGTCACGGAACTGCACCGAGAAGACACCCGCACCTTCACCACCGGTTATAGAGGCACCGGATACATCCCAGTGGTGTCCATCGCCGCTTCTGAAGATTCGGCCAGGATCAACACCGCCGGTGGCAACATACCAGCGGCCGGCGGTCGTTGCGAGACACGTCCCGCTCGCAGCAAAGCCCGACTCGCCGTCGAGCGCCGGCGCTATACCACTAGGATCCACAACATCCCAACTTGCGCCACCGTCGTGCGTCTCAATAAGTCTGATCTTGCCGTCAACCGGGTCGCTCATCGCCATGCCATGCTCGGGGCTCTCAAACGCGATGCAGTCGTAAAACGCGGTGGGCTCCTCGTTGGTGAACGACCGTGTCCACGACGCGCCGCCGTCGCCCGTGATGTAGATGCGCGAGCTGTTTCCTTCGCCGATGGAGAGAATCACGGCTTTCTCGGCAGACCACGCTTCAATGTCCCGGAACTCGAGCGTGGCGTCTTCCTCTGATAGTTGGGGCCCGACGGACTCCCACGTGCTGCCGCCGTCTGTGGAGCGGAGAACGGTTCCGCTCGTGCCTGATACCCACGCGATCTTGTCCGACACCGGTGCCAGGCCGCGGAAACGTGCGGTGCTACCCGTAGACAGAAGCTTCCAGGTCGGCTTGGGAAAGGCGGCATTCCTCGTGGCAATTGATAACCCAGCACCTAAATTGGCGAAGGTGGTGGCGATCCACAAGAGTGTCCATGATAAGCGTGCCATGATGTTCCCTCCTCACAACCGTGATGCCGTAAGTTGCGAAGACCGAGCGCCGACTCGACCTGTTGCTTTGAATGTAAAATGTGGGAGCGTGCCGTCGCGAGCCCTTTTAAATTGCCTGCAGCTTAATCTTATCATTATGCTCGCGCTTGTGATCCGAGTCCATGGCGCTCCTTACGAGCCCTGCTCTTCAGGTGCCTTGGCCGCAATAGGAAGGCCGATACTACCGTAATCTCCCACCACTCGCACCATTCTGGAATTCCAAAATGTCTTGTGTAGACTAATAAACTTACTTTTATCTATTTGCACGATGTTCTCTGAGGTCATGCTACTAAGGGTAAAGAAAAGTATGTGCATTCACGATTTCAATAGGTTGGCACCTCAGTTGCTAAACTTGGGAATGCTGAAGTGCAACTGTCATAAGTCTACTTGTGATGAAGAATCAATTGGTTATGTTAGTATATGGAGTGAGTTACTTATCTAAACAGCATATTAGCCTTTTCTCAGCTTGCCTGGAGACGGAAAATATCGAGGCGCTTGTGGGTAACCACTCAAAGTTTCACAGGATCGCTGCCCCTGGCTCCCATCCATGGGGCGTGGCAAACCGACGCCAGAGAATGCGCTTCTAGAGAGTGGCGGTTTGGATCCCCTCCTGATGCGCGGGGTTGGATTACGCTCGAGGTTTCTTTCCGTCTCTGTTACTGGGCGGAAGACACTAAGACTTACATCAGCAACTTCGGCGGAGGCATCGAGACTTACCCGTGTAATACTCGCGCTTGATGCCGTGTAAAAGTTGACTTCATCCTCATAGCCCTCAAGCTGCTCGTCGCTGTCCAATGACTCCGTAACCGACACGTTTGATAGCAAGGACTCGGAAGAAGTGTTCGCCTCTTCAGAGTACAAGTCGAGAGATCCATATCCAGAATCCGAAAGATGATTCTCGCAATGCGATTCGTCATCCTCTAAAACTTGATCATTAGCTTCGGCGTGAGATTTGGACTGACCTTGCAATGCAACTTCTAACTTGTCCGCCAACTTGTATGGGTCAAATGTTTCTGGCATAGCTTCGTCGCATTGCCATTTTGACCGCAAATATTCCTCGTGCTTTCTGTTCTCAACATCTCCTTTCGACGATGGTATGTCAGATGGTCCAAGCCGATGCAAACAGATCTTGCGCTCGCAAAATGGATCTGAGTCGTCGTCAGGTAAGTCGTCAAACGTGCTGCATCTCTTTAGCACGTCCACAAAACTCCCGCATGGATCTTCTCTACTCATCTCGAAAAATGTCCTGTGAGATAGCTACCTACCTAGGTTAGGTATACAAAGGTTTTCAATAAACTGCCATTTCCAACGCTAAGAATCCGGCTGGGCGGAAACCCCGGTCTATTGTAGAGTTGAAGCTTTGACAGCATCTTTGTTTTGTCGGCAAACAATAACGCTATTATTAGACAACATTAACGGTATTGCCGAGTCTATTGATAGATGTTCCAATTTCTATTAACAGTTCCTTTCTTCAATATTAACTACCTAAGCGAACCGTGTCTTTGAAGACCACTTAGCTCGGTAATCGGGCTGTACTCTATCGAAATTTGAGATTGCCAAGCTCACCGAGGACTTACCGAAACAATACGCTCATTGCCCTAATTGACCTTAATTCGAAAGTACTAGGTAGGTAGTCTCTTAAGCATATACACAGTCGACAACATCATTTGGCGTATGGTACTAGAATTCTGATACGAGGAATTTGTGAGAGTGACATTTGGCCTCTTCATAATTCGTAGTTCGCGACATTGTGGGAGGGATCTATCTTCCAATATCGTGCATCTCGGTCGGCACAAGTCTAAAAAGCAAACCTGAAAAAAATCCATTTTCTTGTCACGGAGATACTCGGACGTGACGGGGCGGACCGACATTTGAAACCTGCATTTGATAATTGAACCGTTAGAATCAACTTATTGGTAATTCGTCGTCGGGACTAGCGATTGTGTGTGGAGATTGTCCACCAAGATGTGCCGGTGTCTCTTATCTTTCATGCAGGTCCTTCCCGCTCTCTCGGGTCTTATCTGGAAATACGGAAGATAGCGACTTTTTTTTTGTTCTTGGACAACATCTCGAGAGCATTGTTACACAAGAGTCTCCGGATCCGCAAGAGCTGACGACGCTGTGATCTCTCAACCACGTTTTGCGCAGCCTTGGCCCCGCAGTGACCGTGCCAGCGCGTCCGCGCAAGGGCTTCTGGCCCAGACGCTAGGGATCTCTGGACGGGTACGTGCTTCACGATGGGGCGATGACTCCTATACCGACGGCAGTCCTCCGTCCAAATGCGGGAGAACTTTAAAGAGACGTCGAGAATCGCGACACGCTGTATGCAGAGTGCTGGGACCGTTCGCGAGTGACAACATGACAAACTAGTTTCCGAGGGCTATCGCACGCAGGAACGAAGAACTCTGTGGTGTCTTCGGATGAAATTTCTGGACTGGGGCGGGGAGATGCTCTCACAGTCCGGAAGATTCGATGTCTTCGTGTAAGCGGGACACCAAGGAAATTGACCGGCTGGTGAATCGAATCCCGAGACTCTGGAAACGAGCCAATTAAGTCGACCGAAGACGGACCAGGGAGGACGTGGTCTATGTATCATATATACCTATGTATATGCAGTACGAAGTCATACAGCAGGCGTGGAACTTCTATTTACGGACTGCATCTCACAAATCAGTGTGCAAAGAGTGAGCACCTAGAAAATTCGCGTTTTTTTTCTCACCGATATTTTAGATCCCTTTCGAATGTCACAACATTTTGCATCGACTCGTGCGTCATCGATGGTATTCTCGGAAGTCTCGTATTCCAGATATAAGTGCAAAAAAATTGCACAAAGAAATGCAGGTCATGCCTGGTCCAAACATTGCAGGTCAGTGGTTAATGAGGCTAAATACGGTAATCTCCCACGCCGCTCATTGATGACCCCGCGGCGGCGGCGAAAGGCTGAGAGATGGATCTCGAACGGGTTCTCAAGATACCCGGCGCCATCGCCATTTTAGCCCAGGGATTAGGTAAAATAGGCCGGAAAATAAAAGTATCCTAGGCAGATAAGCTAGCGGGACCCGGCGATGCGATCGATGAAGTCATTCCGCGTGGGCATGAGGAACGGTTCAACTGACCTGGTGACCAGTTCGCCAGCATCTTGGTCGCCGATGGCTGATCTCGTAACCGTATTAAGTAAATAGCTTCGAGGATAGATGTTAGTGTCGATTTCTTCGATGCTGCAGATACAACACGAGAGCTTACGGTGACGGTGCTCGGTGACAAAAAGTTGCACTCAACCACTCACGGTCATGGGTTATTCGGTTTGGCTTACACTAGCGTACGTAGCTCAATGCAGACCTCGCAACAGGTTGCACTTGGATATTCTTCGTCTTTTTTGGTTATGTATTCATGTTGCTAGTAAGCTCGAGACGTCATACGGTGGTAAGCAGTAACATGCGGCTTTTCACAATGTCTCCGTAGACGGGACGGGGATACGATGTGCTGGTGCATGCTATGGAACTGTTGCAGCTAACTATTGTAGGTAACTAACTGCTTAACCTCCACTATGGATGTATGTGCAATCCTACGTGCCTACTCCTAACAGCTGGAGCGCAGAGGAATTGCTCCTATTCCCATCTAATTCCCACCTCGCTCCTACTAAGACCATATCGGTGTTAGTATTGCTCGGAGAAATGGCCTTATTGTTTATTTTTATTCTCTTATTAGTCTTCAGTTTAAAAAGTTTTTCGATTTAATAGTTGGGTCTCAAGCCAGGTTCCTCAATAATAAAACTGGGAGCAATTCAGCATCCATCGGTGTTAGTGTGTTAGTGGGCTGCTGGCTGCTGCGGAGGATGCGCCGCCCAACGTTGGTTTGTTGGTGAACTTGGCCTCGGCTCGTTCGCCGAACTCCTTTGATGATTAGCCTACTGGATACGTTCGTCAACTGATCCTCCTTAACGTCATAACGTGCCATGATCTCTCTCATGGGCTTCGTTGATGAGTCGCGGATAGCCAAGGACAAGACCATTGTATACCCCGCATTGGCAGCACTGCATAGCGCAGTGATCGGACTAGTCAGCTCGGGCCAGTCGGCATCGCATTGCATTGGACTTTTCTTTGTTATCGTGTACTCGAACTCGAATGTAAACGGGATTGTCTGACGCAAAGAATCGATGGTTGAAGGAAAGAAACAAAAGACCCACCGCCTCTTGTGCTCTCCCCCGCTTCAGTTGTACAGTGATAGAGGCAGAGAAGGGCTGTGATCATCGAGCGCTAGACCAAACACAGCATGTGGCTTTGTTTCCTCGGGTTGCCAGCCTGCCAGCACAGCGATGAGAATGCGTGGTGACGCCCGGTAGGGCCCCAGACCTCGTATTTGGCAACTGCTTACAGAATACTACTTGGTGCCGTGCTATGCGAGATGTATGTAAGGCCAGTACTAAGTATGCGCTTGCTACGCTACATCTAGGCGCTCGATGTACATATGTACGCATATGTTAGGCCGGATATCCCTGCCCGTTCAGGGGTTCAGCTCCCAGCCTCATTCGGCACAAGCGCCAGCCCATCATAACCGCTCTGGGGCTTCCTAACCTCGAACAGTCCTAGAATGGCTTGCCGTTTCCACTGTTTCTGCGAATCAGCGTCTAGGCGCGATGACGTCCCACTAGGATCTTTATGTAGGAACATTGCCTTTCAAAGAAGCTGCCAAAAAAGCAGACCATCAAAGAGATCGACGTCTTGCAAGTGAGATGATGATCGTCAATTGTTTTCTGGGCCGTCTAGTAAAGGAGCTGTCACAAACCACCCATACATTTAAGGGTCCTTAAAGTCGCTGACTCTCACCCACGATGGAAACGGTCCTCGACATAATATCTGCACGCCCTTAATACATAACTTACATAGTAATACCTGAGGACCCGAGCTCTAATTCGTTCCTCTTGTGTGGTCTTGGCCTTGTCGACGCACATTCACACCGGATATAATATAATAATAGTAATTTTCATCTCTACCTAACCTAAAATAACCTATACATAAAGACGAGCATCGACCGGCATCATGAGATTCGCCCTGGCTTCTCAGGCCCTCGTCGGCGCCGTCGCCGTCTCGGCCGCGGCCGTCCCGCATCCCGTCGAGAAGCGGATAAAGCTCATCGACCTCAAGCAGTTCGGTAGCTTCCCGACCATCACACCCCAGCAAGCTCACAATCAAGCCGAGTCCCTCGCCGGCCTTATTTTCGGGGACGGTCCTCAGTTCACCGGCGGAAAGTCTACCAGCAAAACCAATAGCAAGCTCCCTGCTGCCGGAGAGGAGAAGGCTACCACCGCCACTGCTGCTGCTGCCGCCGACGGCACGTGTGATCGAAATAACCCAGCAGTTCGATTTGAATGGAGGAATTACTCGGCAGATGACCGGAAAGCCTTCGTCAACGGTATTAAGTGTCTGATGGACAAGCCTTCTAACGGGGGATTCCAGGGCTCGCAAAGTCGATATGAGGATATCGTATCAGTGCACCAGCAAATGACCCCCACGATCCACCAGCGCGCTGTGTTCCTGCCTTGGCATAGATACTATGTCTCGGTCTTCGAGTCGTTGATGCGTGAGGAGTGCGGTTTTGACAGAGCCTTCCCGTGGTGGGACGAGACGCTAGACTCCGGCAAATTTGCCCAATCTTCTATTTTCACCGACGAATACTTCGGCCCTCTCCCAGGCAAGACGTCCGACGGTCAAGGAACCTGCATCGAGTCAGGTACATTTGGTGGACTTACTCTTCACATCGGCCCCGGCAGCGGCTTCTCAGATCACTGTCTTGGACGAGCCGTCGACGAGAGCCTAACAGGCACTGTTAGCTCCCAATTCGTCGAGGACTGTAACTCGCGCACCTCATACGACGATATGCGAGGCTGCCAAGAGCTTGGGTAAGTTTTTCTCCCTTTTCCCCCCCTTTACAATAAAAGTTCTCTTGCTAACAACTATTCACAGTCCTCATGCTTATGGCCACAACGGTGTTGGTGCCGTCATGGCGGAGGTTCAGGCCTCGCCCGGTGACCCTGTCTTTTTCATGCACCACTTGTTCGTCGATCACTCATTCCGCATTTGGCAGAACGCAGACGCCGCACGCACCACCAGCATCAATGGCTGCGCCGACGCCAACAACCCGTGCACCCAAATCACGATGGATTACGTGCTATCTTCAAACGGACTACGGCCCAACACCACCATCGGCAATGTCATGGATACCTTGGGCGGCTACTTATGCTACCGATACGACTACTAATTCTGTTCATACCTTGGATGTTGGAACATTCCCTACACTATACCTACGGTCGCTTTATATAGATAACTGTCATGACAACTTTACCTTGCATCGTACTTGTATCCATGCGGAATCGGCGTTTGGGTTATGACACGGCTTTTTTTTAATCGGCATGATGACCAACGAGCAATCGCATTCGATTGCCCATCAGTTACGATACCCTCCTTGATTGGGATAGAAGAGCGGCCCACGAGTACAATCCTTACATTAAAATTTATACCCAGGGAATGATTAGTACATAGCAATGCATATCAGTGTATTTTTATTCAATGAATATTTTAACTACTAGCAAACATGAACTGGAATGATCGCCGTTGCATTGAAATTTATCGTGGTGTTGGTTCCCTGTGTCTGGGTTTGTCTTGCTTTAAAAGTTGGTTGCAGGTTCCTGACTGCAACCACACTTGTTACCCAGAGCACACCCACACGATAGTGATCGCAACCCACCATCATTTAGTCTACGATTGACACGTGTTTTCACATAAATCTAAAACATACCTATCTTAGGTAGGCAGGTAAGGTAGGTAAGCAAGATAAGATTTGATTAATAGATTAATTTGACCTCACTCTAGGAGAACTCTATATCGTCCGTCAACTTGGAACATCCTTCTCTGGTTGCATCATTCACACAGCGCTTTCCTTTTTTAACGTGAATGCGTGTTATCTGCGACCATAATTTTAACCCCCTTTTGTATTCATTTTCTGCAATCTCAAACTCTCTCCTTTTCACTTGCACTGCCACCTTGAAAAGCGGAAACCATACCTCGTATCCTGTGCTGAATTGAGAAATAAGAGATAATGAAACGCCGTGTATATACGAGAACATTACTGTCTAGCATATTCTAGACATTCAAATAAAAGGGAACTACTATGTTCAACTTCTAGCTCCTCTTATCAGATTAAAGTCAGCTATGCCCATCTAGCCACACTCGTCTCAGCCATGTCGTTGCATATGGCGATTGATAATTGATAACGATATCCTGAACGTTGTTGACATCATTCCATCATCATCTTACCCTACAGACCCTGGGATGGAAGGAATGCATTGACGGTACAGGATCTCTTAGGCCTCGATGACCCACCGACTTAGGTAGTCGATTAATGGATAACTGGCTAAAAGGTGGAGGAAGAAAAACATTTTTTATCATTTTATCTAGTAGGTAGTCTATCCCATCACTTCAATCGCCTTGACTCCCTCTATGACAGCACTATCTATCTAATTGAACGCCTACGTCTCTTAACGCTCTTAGTAGTCGTAGCACTTATTATCCTACTACATATCCGATGCCGATAATTCCATTGCTCTCCAGAGGTTTCAGCGGAGATACCGAGATAGGCTACTCTAGTGTGCATAAGTGTGCATCAAGTAACTCACGGAGCTGAGCACCACATTTACCCTGCACGTTAGGCTTGTCATGAGGTTATGGAAGACAGTCTTGGGATCAGAAATAGATTGCGTTTGTGGGCAGATCGGCTAATATCTCATGGTGAATGTCCCTGATCTTCAAAATCGGTCTCTTCACAGAATTGTAGACGTATCCTATATACTCGGCTGCGCAATGTTCTACGCTACTGATTTGCTCTAGTACTAGGATATCACACTTATTTTCTCCGTTTTACGTTTATTCTGGGTTCGCCTGCGGTTGCGTCTCCTCATTTCAGTCACACATACCAAGCGAATGTTCTTTCGAGTTCGTGAGTGATGTTCTCGAAAATGCTGGCTTCCTTAGTATACAGTACAAAGTCATTGGTACATATATGAAGGATATTTAGGTGATTCATAAGCGATTTCTTTATCTGAAGAGCTCGTAAACGAGGTGCCCCTTTCCCTCAGTGGTGCTACTAGTTTTCATTCCAGAAGCCCTTGCTGCTGCATCCACCCCTCGCATAAAGAGGGCCACTTCGACACCGGCAAGCCTTCAGTATCCATAGCAAAGCCATGGGGTGCGTCGGCAAAGACGTGGAGTTCGACAGAACCGCCTGCCTTGGTGAGCCCCTCGGTTAATCGATATGCGTTGACAACCGGCACAACAGGGTCATTGGCAGAATAAACGATGAAAGTTGGTGGAGCAGGATGTGCAAGCTGTTCATCAGGTATCACGGTATCATAGAGAGCTTGCTTGGCTGGCGGCTCCAGTGGAGGCTTGTCAGCTACGATGCTACGGCCCGCCGCATTTGATGATATGGGCCCGTAGCCAATGATGGCGAAGGCGAGCTTTGGTATCGGAGCGGAAGTCGCCCACACGGTTGGGTAGTCAGATAGCAAAGCAGCTGCGAGATGGCCACCGGACGACAAGCCGCACACGCCCAAGAAACTAGGGGAAGAGCCAGCTTCGTTGATCAGACGCAGTGCTTGCCTGGCGTCATCTAGGGGAGCTTGCGGGCCTGTATCGGCGTTTGGAAACCGATGGACGAGGACGAACGCAGTGAATCCAAGACCTGTGAGCCAACGCGCGACAGCGATACCCTCCCGGCCTACCATTAGCTGCGTATAACCACCACCTCCGAGAATAAGCACGGATCGCCCATTTGGTGCCTTAGTTGGCTTGTAGCCGAAGAGCCATGGTCGCGAGACCTTGGTGATTACTGACCCGTCGACTCCGCCGGCCTGGTCTATTTCGAACGCGTCATCTATTTCCTGATTGTTCCAGAGCGGCCAGGCGAAATCAGCGCCAAGTAGCGCGGCTGAGCTCATTATTGATCAACGTAAGGAAAAACTCGTCTTATACACAGAAAAGGAAAGGAGGCCCGCGTTTAAATTGAAGAAACTTAGGTAGACAAGACACGATCGATTTTAGAACTCGGTCATTCGGTCTAATCTAGAACCGAGTAGTTAAGCGAACATTAACTACCAGGGAGCCTACCTAGGTAGGTATAATAAAAAGCTATGTGATCAATCAGTAAGTACCTACCTAGGCAAGTATGGTGGTTCATATGATTTATTTCAGTACCTAGTTCACGTACCTAGGTAATGTAACCTCCTTATTTCATATTGAAGATACATCGCTACTCACAATGGAGCTCGAAATATTTCCCCTGCCCACCCATAAACTACCCTTACCCATCTCACGCCCCATATAATGCTTGGCATCTTGGCATCGCGTTAAACATTTGCCATCGCATTGACGATACATAGCATCATCGTTGGGTGTTACGTAGATAGCCGCTATTGGAAGTGGCTCGAAAGGACAATAGGGTATATAGTTTACTAAAAGTACCTAGGTAGGTAATACACGGAGAAAGAGCATGCAAAGAACACAGAGGTATATTTTATGCTAGGTAAGCCACGTGTGGGTGAATTGATTCACACAGTATTACTAAGAGCTATAGTGGCTTGGCACCCTAAACATAGCACTGATCCACCTAGGTTGCAGTGGATGGGCCACTATTGGTTCATCACTTAGCGAATTACCAGGTGGTCCCTACCAAAGACGTTGTTAGGATCTGCGCGGCTTCACTCTCCAACTCATTACTGGCTAACAAGTCCAAGTTTTGCCTTCCACGTTGATAATCTAGGGGTTTAGTCGCATACTCGTATAAAAGGTAGATAAATACATTCTTTTTCAAAGAGAAAAGATATATTTGTTGATGTCTAAGGTTCTAGTGCTCTTAATTGTATGGTAATCTTATTGGGAGCATGAGTGCGGCACAGCTTGAAAGACACCAAGGGAGAGAGAGCATGGTGCTCTTTTTAACGCCTTCGATCTTTATTTCCATCGCGAACAGCCTCAACGTTAGCTGTCCTAGACTTTGGCTTCTGACTTAGATCAATCATGAAGTCGCTTCATATACATCCTTCGCTAGCCTTGATTATCTTCATTTTCTCATCGTTTTCCCCTACCCTCTCTTCTTCCTTGGCCAGCACCACCGGTGAATGCAAACCGTGGAAATGGGATGCGAATGGCAATTTTATTGTGGACACGGCTCCCCAATCTACTCCCCGCCCTATTCAGCCGGGTGAAATCAATTGTCGTTACTGGGCCAAAACGAAAGGGGAAGTCGATTGCCGCACATGCGCCCAACTCACCAGCTTCTACGGCGTCGATGCTGGGAAGTTTCTTATGCTAAACCCCAACCTGAAACGGGACTGCTCGAATATCGCACCCAACTCTAAGTATTGCGTTGCCGGCTGTAAGTAGATATGCTGAAGCAACTAAATTACGAGGACGTTGGCGCTGACAAAACGTGTTATACGACAGTTATCGAGCGCTGAGAGCCTGGGATGGTCGTTGCGGTCCTCCACACAACAATGCTACGTGTGTCGGGATGGATATGGGACAGTGCTGCAACTCGGAGACTTGGACGTGTGGAAACACGGAGTACGTTGGTATTTTCATTACGGCCCATTCGACATAACCTACTTGGGTGCTAAAGACCACCTCCAACTTAAAGAGAAGACTGTGCCCCTGGTACATGCTACGAGGGCACATGTCCCGGGCATCGAGTTTACACTACTGACGGCAAATGCGGTCGGGACCAAGGGAATCGGTTGTGTGCGGGAAAATGGGGCGACTGTTGTAATATGGACGGCGATTGTGGTACCGGAGAAGACTTCTGCGATGAAGGTCGATGCCATTTTGGTAACTGCAATCAATCTCTCAAACCCTCGAGCCATCCTTTTGGGGACATTTGCGACATTTCATCCACTGTATTTGGTTTATCAGCAACGTCAACCTCGACTACAGATGAGAACATTGTAATAACCGCTGGAGAGTTGTAACGGAACATTCTGTGCAGGTAGGCATCTAGTTACCAATTTCAGAGATATACTCTGAGTTTTACCTAGGGTAGAATATTTCTGTAGAGCCATGTCATGATACCCTAAAACTAACTACCTACCTTTACACGAAATAAGATGAAAGGATTATGTTCAAGGTAAGAGTCGCTGATACACGGTTATTCGTATTATTGTATGCCCCCACAATGGAATTGTTTCAGGAACAAAGCCATTAGAGCCGCTGACTTTGAAACAGCTATATACATTTGCTGTGTTTAGCTATTGTCGCTCAAACAAAAGACTATGCTTATAAATAACCCTGATAATTTCCAAATCAATTGACCTTCACAGGACTTGGACATTAGAGCGAATAATCACCCTACCACTATTAATTAGCCAACTCGGAAATCCTGTCAAGCAGTGCAACGGAACAAAAATCTCAAACGAACTCCCCGCGAAGATGGCAGATATCCATAATTTGAGGAAAGAGAATGACACTCTGACTGCGGAAATCGAGAAACTTAAACTGGAGAACAGGGAGACGACAAGTCATATTTGGAAATTACAGCCTACGCAGAGAGGAGGAGATAATACGTCCGACTTATCGAAAGCTTATTCCAGAATACACGCAGGAGCTTATGATTTCATTGGGAACTATTGTGATGATGAGAAGGAATTTGATCTGTCCCTCGAATGGGCGCGAAAGAATCAGAATCGCGAAAGTGTTCAGGACTTCAGTAAGCAGCTATACCAATGGAGAGATATCTATGACTCAGCTGCAACGCCTGATATCGAGCTGGAAATACTTGTTGCATTTATCCTCCGGTATCTCCATGAAAACATCTTTGATACAGTTTTGGGAGGCGCCGCAGAAAAAGACGCCGAGGCCATCAGACGCATTGCATCTTCCTTGACAAAAGAGGAAAAACTGAAGACAAATGAGTTTGTTTTGAGGATATGGTTATATACTGCATACCATGGCCTGAAAATAAGACCAGACATACAAAAGCGACGAAACAAAGTCGTGCAAGCACTGTCAGCGCATTTAGCACATTTGCTAGGATTCATCGGGCGCGATACAAAGAGAGAGGACTTTATAGAGAGTATACGCAAGCGTCTTGTGGAACCTGCCATGAGCCTCCACGAACGGTTCCTTGATGGCAAAAACGAGTATCATTTCGACACGAATCCCTATCTCCGTAACAGGAATACCTTTAGTGCTGATTTGACTCACCTCGCTCACATGGACCTTATGGATTGGGGAGCTAATGGCCGCAAGATCACTGTTAAGGACCTCAATAAGGTACCGACAAATGAGGTCCGAAAAAACCTTTACACATTATTCACAGTCCGGCCGGGCTTGATGGCTAGGCGGGTCGGATTCGATTTAACCTCTCCAGAACCGTATCATATCTTGGATGAACAAGTGGTAGTCATTTGGAATCGAAAAGAGTATAGAAAACGCCTTGAAGAGGATGAAGACGGCTGGATTTCAAAAATCATCAATATAGCTAACTCTCCTTAAGATAGCTTTTCTCGAACCAAGATGTAAGTTGGAATGCAATAAGTACTGCAAACTATCTCATTAAATCCAGTAAAGGCTCTCAAATAACAAATCCGTATCAAGTAGACATCTAAGTAACACAGAAATAGACAGAGAATTGTAAATATACCTACGGTTGAAATCTTCATTTTAGTTTATTGCTAATCTATCTAGTTATGGGCAGTTTCTTCTCCATTTGACGCGGTGAAGGGTGCCAATTGAAAAACTAGTTCTAGTGTGTTCCCGAGTCTCTAATTTATCCTGATAACCTAACTCTCCCTTATGGATTTTAGAGTATTTAATCATGAGTTCATATAAGCAGAATGCCTTAGAAGCGCAGGTACACAAGACCCATAATGAAGCGGACAGAGACACCAATTCTCTTTCCCCTGGAATTACCTTGTCCCCAGTAGTATGCTAGCGGAGTGCATTCGATGACTATGTTTAAGAAAGGTTAGATCAACTCGAACGCTGGTATACAATAGAATGTCTAACGAGAGACGCTACGGCTGCTTGGGCCTAAAATGCGCGATCATTATGGAAGGATTGCTACGTCCACAAAACTCTTAGTACCGAGATACATACGAATATCAAGAAAGAGATTTTATGATGAGGAGGCCGTCATGCTTTCATCTAAGTCATCTGACAAAGCTAAACCTAGGTAATGTCGACATATTATAACATGGTTATACTGTAACTAACGTGTGATAACTACGTTGGACAATTTATAGATAATACACACTGGCTAGCATAACAACGTCTGCCTAACAGGTAGCTAGGCACAGTACCTAAGGTAGCTGGGTACCTAGGTATACTACATAGATCTAGTTATACAGGACGATAAGGACACAAACGCTACTTAGAATATCTCGTAAGCCATCTACTGTGGCTTCACCGTCCATCTATCAGCTGCAAAAACCAAATGCCCTTCATTTTCAAGTTGAACCGGATCAACATAGATATTAACGCCGATTTGACTAGTGTACAGGTTGAACACACGGAAGATGACATATATCGAATCATCTGTAGACAGTCTTCGCATCTATGGGATAGTTAGACTACACCGTAATCACTTCAGAGAGAAAGGGGCGACCTACTTTATGATACTGAGCATTGCTCATGAAGAATGGCATATCCCAGGGCCCTGGAGTAGTCTTCACCTCGATGTAGTATTTTGGGCGGCGGTTGCGCCATCTGTTCCGGAGATGGCCCTTGTATATAAGAGCCTCGGTGAGGGTACCGTCGTTGTCTTTGTATTCAAGATCGGAAGTTTCAATTCCGCTCCAGACGGCCATGTTCGCATAATCTGGATGATCCTTTGCGTATTTCCTGATCGTACTTGTCCAATTATCTTGAGTGAATCCTCTGAGCGAGGGGTTCAGCGAGGAAAGAAGCTCAAAAACCTAAGGCGTTTCATTAGCATGCATCTTGATTATCAATAGTCTCGAGCTAACATACGAATAGTTCTCCCGCCGCACCGACTCTCTTGTCACGCTCAAATTGGGATATGACAGTACCAAATAAGTCATATTCATTGAAGGTCCTGTTGTTAGTGACATGGTCGTCGAAAAGCGCACTTGAAAGATCGGAGAGATCAAATGGTCCTGAGAGAACTCGACTCCTTTTAGCTGCAGATGCGACTTGTAGTAGCAGCGCACAATACTCTCGAGGTATGGTTCGTGGCTGTCCAGTAGCGGGTGCCGCAAATGGATCAGGCAATAGATGTTCTCGCGCAAATGAGGGGCGGCTTCTAGCTAATCCTGGGCTGGGAGAACTAAAGGACGCAGGATCTGTTGCCGGGGTCTCCTGTCCCAGAAAGCCACTTTCACTATCAGAATCATCTGACAGTGGTGAACTTGCTCGTAGAGGGGTAGATGGTCCTACGGCCGTTGGAGTCGATGCAACGGCATAAGATAACGTATCCTCGATATCGGGTTCCTGTTCGATCTGTTCGGGGATGGAAACATCACCAATACCCTGTTCTTCCAAATAGTAGTTGACCCCTGACAGCCTAGCAGACAGGAGGCCTTGAACAAAGCCTACTGCACTGTTATCAATATCCTTGCAAGTATTAGTTACAGGATCAGTCATTATCCAATGTAAAAGCCGTTTCGGAAGAGCGGAAAGGTATGTGCGATGTCGTTGGTCCTCATTGTGTGGGACGTATATATCGAGGCCGTCGGTATTGTCAATATGGATCTCGCCTCTGTCGACCTCTTGGGTCACATTATGTCCGTCGATTCGGATGGTAAGAGTTGTTGATATAGTTTCTGCCTCCCAGGTCCGTGTATGGCAGAGCAAATTATAAAATTCCTGCCCATCTCCCTGAAACCTGGGACTTCTGAAATGATACGCGATGCTGGCAAATATTTAGCTGAAAGTCGAAAAGAAAACATTCGGGGAAAATGGGTAGCAATACCGTAAGAGCCCATACGCTTTCTTTTTCAGGTCTTGATATGGGTCGGAAATTGGTCGCTTATCAGTCGAATTCAAAGTAGAGGTTTCCTTGACCAGTCGTGATAAATACCGTCCTTCGATTCCGGCCCACCTTATGAAAGGTCTAAGCTGGCAGACTTCCTCGAGAGAAAAATCGAGAAGCTTGACCCTGCCGCGAAAGATATCATGGAGCTTCTTGCGATCTACAATAGCAAACCCCGTTCCGTTTGCATCTAGGCTTACATTTCCGCCAAAATCTCGGACTGGCAGGATGGGAAGCCGCGAGAACTCTACCGAATCGTTTTCTTCAGTTTCAATCTGTGAGTTCAGGGTAAAAATCAAGTCTTTGACTTGATCCACAGTGGCCTCTCCAGCACTTAGCTCTAACAACTCTTGGTAGACCAAGTTGGCGTCGAGTCGACGCACACCGAGGGTTTCCACAAAAAATTTCTCTAACTTGCTGTCATATATGCTGCTCAGATTGATCTTATTTCGAATCGACGTCGGAGAAGACCACAGGCACTGAGACGGCTTGAACCACTGTCGAGAGAATAGACCTCTTTCAACGTCGGCGAAAATCAAGGCGTCATTCTCGAAACTAGCCCTATTGCAACAAAGATTAAGTTTTGTTCTATATGGGTTCTAAAAATTCATTATTTACTTACTTCAAAGTTTGACCAACGGTGCTAGAATTCTTCACGTTTTTCAACTCATTATACAATGACAGAGCTAGATGAGAATCATTGCGAGCTGACTGCTTCATGTCTTTGAGTTCGTCCACTATATTTTCCCAGCAACACTTCGGGATTTGCAAGACATCATGCAGGAACTTCCTGAGGAGGGAGAAGTCGAAGTCGGGTTTTGGCGAGATGGATTGGTAGATTGAGAGGACTGAGCGCTTCGTCTTCATCAAAATCGGTGCATCGAGGAGACAGGAGCTAGTTTTTACCCAGTCCGTATTAATAAATACACCTGAGTTAAACTCAATGAATTACCTGAGGTATGGTTAGCAGGCCTGGTCCGAGACCGTTCGAACTCAAAGTAATGGGATTGCCATACCGTACGTCAGCTTGCTTTTCCTTTGAATCTAGGCACTCCGAAAAGATTCGTAGATATAGACGCAGAATACGGACAGGGTCGACGAGACTATGACTCGCTATGTTGCTTTGTTGTATGCTCTTGAGGATTTCAAGGTAGAAACTGTGGTCAGCGCTTGTTTTCACTCCAAGGTTGCTTAGGAAGTCCCATTGTGACATTTGGCTTGAGTTGTCGCGTATGTCAATAAATGGGAAAGCATCCCCTGGTTGCATGAACTCATTTCGTTTGGCCAGTAGGGGGCTCAGGGGAAGGTACGTGTCTGAAAGAGTAACAACTTGGCCACCTTGGCACGGTACTTTCAGAGCCTTCAGGTCATTTATTCGATCAGAAGTCAACCTTGGTTCCTCAATGTGCCATGAGTATTTCAGAAACCCCAAGAACTCTGAAGGAAGATGGTCTGCGACGAATCGACATTCTTCCGAAAGGGCTACGGTGTTGTTACTAATAAGCCTTGGATACTGGCGAACTTGTAAAAATGTACTCAGCCACTCTTTCCACGAAAGATCGTGCTGGCTTGGCCTCGCTGGGGGGTTTTCGAGATATCTTTGCTGGATGAAATGGACATTCGGCCAGCTAACAACTTCGGTGGCCTTGTGTTTCAATGTCCAAAGACCATAGGGAGAATCGTCTATAAAATAGAACGTGTGAGTGGATATGGGATATGATTCTATACCGAACACCCCCGAACTGAACAATTTTAATTGAAAGTAAGTGTTTACCGAGTGCTCGTTGCTGTGTGTGAGGTAGAGGAATCTGAGGTGAGAAAGGGAAGCTTCGAAGTTTACGTTTCCAGGCCTCGTAGATTGGTACTTTTGTAAGATCTTTGCGCGGACTTCTAGGGCCGGAAGGTACTTGACTCCTAGATGCATGAATAACCGTCTGCGCTCGAGCAGATTTGTGGCTGTAGAATCAACAAGTTGCAGGTCGAGATCAGTAGGAATTGGAATCCCGTCTGACGTGGATGCGAAATTAATGGTCTTGGCGTAGTGTGCATAAACCCAGTCCCCATCGGTCAATGGAATAAGATCCAGATATTTGGCATCATCTATCAGGCCGTGCCACCTCCTTTCAAAAGGGATGCTTATCACCTTAGCCGCACGTTTGTGCCAGTCAGCATCGGTCGAAATAGATCGCATCTTAGACGTTTCGCTCTCAAGGTCATTCTCAGCCCTGTCTAGAATTTCTTTCGTATCAAGATTGGCAAGCCCATATTCCTTCAAAATGCTTAAGTCGACTGGCTCGTAAGCGGGTGAAAGGTAGACAGCCCCATCGCCGGGGAGATCGTTGAACAGAGGATTGCCATATTGATCAGACGCCATTGGACCAACCCGCCTGGCCTTTATTATTGTCCTCAGTTGCATAGAATCGCGCAAGGTTAGCATTTCTTCATTAACAATGCGTTCCTTGATCTTATTCACGAGCCTTTGCCAGAATGGGTCCCAGGGATACCCCGTGAGCTTTGGAAGGTATCTCATCCATTGGAACTTCAATGTTGGGTGCTGGCAAAACTCTCTCATCGCAATGACAAACGACTGTGCCAACGTATCAAGCAGATGGAGGTTTCGAGAGGAACTGGTCACGATATCTTCTCTGTTCGCTTGAGTAACGAAATCGCTGTGGATTAGGAACTATCTTAACAGTTAGACTCTAACCACATCAAATATGCTGGGGTGAAAAAAAAGGGGGTTCTTACATTGAACCCGACGCGACGAACGGGAAGAAATGCAAATACATCCTGTGGCTCGAGGGTTGGTACGTCGTCTTCCGAGAGGGGAAACGCGAGGATCACAGGTGCTCGGCTATACGCTTTCGAATTCTCTTCCTTCTCAGAGTACTCCCTATTTTCGTTCCGAGGTAGATTGAGTGCAGTTGATTCCATGACGTGATACTTCTGTTTGGTTTGTTTTGTATCCCCATTCTCTGTGGAGACTTTCTCGAGCAGAGGTCGATTAATGTTGCCGGTATGGTTCACCGTTAGCACAGATGAGGATGTTGCGACTCCATCTTCATCATATATGTGCACCTCAATTCGCTTCAAATTCTTCAAGAACAGAAGCATTGCGGGCTGAAGTTCCTTTAATTGATGTTGAATACTTTGTCGTTCCCTCTTCCTTTCGTTTAAATCATCGTGCTCGTGCAGGAATAATGTCGTTCTCGTTAGTGATGTTGGTGGTTCTTGTGTTTCAAACCATTCCGGGGAAATCATCCCCATCCCGCTGTCTCCCTTGCGATGTTTGAACGTGAATGAATAGTACCCAGATTGGATGAGAACTTTCCAGGCCACCTTAAATACGGACTTGAAACCAATTCCCTTCTCACCAATATAGCCTTGTGCTCCAGTCTTGGAACTCTTTCCCACGTCTGAGAGGGCAGTAAGGTTTGCCTCGTTGAATCCATCTTCGTTACATTCGACAATGACACGATCTTTGTAGATAGAAAAAGACACGTACGGTATGGCTCCCAAAGATCTAGCACGAGAGAAGTGGTTGTCATCTGCATTCTGGAGAAGTTCGAAAATGAATCGGACGTCCTTAGAATATAGATTCTTTGCCAATCTTGCGCATATATATGTTAATATCATTTCCATTCATTCGTACATGAGGGAAGGGAAGCATACGTTATTACAGATGAGCCTATGATTTTGTCCTTTGCCAACATGGCATTTTCAACCTTGCGGCGAGATTCGGCACTCATCCCGGCACTGGCATAGAACTCCTCGCCAAGGTAGCCATGCGACTCTGAGATGCTTTGCACGAACCTGCGTGCTTCCGCTCTCCTTGTAGAAACGGTAAGAGCCATGTTATCCATAGGAAAGGTCAATTTCGGTTTAGGTAGATCAATAACACGATCCGTGTTGAACTTTCAGAGCGGACATAGCTTCGGTATTTCAAAACAGGTACCTTCGTCAAATCTGGGGATTCCGACATATAAATAAAGTCCGGGGATTGAATGCAATTCGAGATAAGACATCGACCAGCCTCGTAATATCTTCAGACCCGAATTTGAGAACTAATCATTGCATGTCAAGCGCGCGCTAATTGGATTGCACTTTGGTATCAAACACTTATATTCCTTCCATGTAACCTCAATGCGTATGAAACAGAAGGCCATCGTTCGGGAGACCAAAATCATTCTCGGGCCGTGTTGACGTTTCATGAGAGGATTGCCGAATGCAGGGTATTCGATACAATTTCTGGTCCAATATCAGTTGTTGGTTCCAACAACGTCAATTTTGTGGCTGAGTTGTTTCGACAAAGTAGTAATCTACAAGGGGGGGTTCAGCTCCCAAGGCTCTTTAGGAAAAGGAAAAACATCGAAGACTAAACAGTAAAACTAAAAACTAAAAAAACTAAAAGAAAAAACCTAGTAAGAAAGACGACGAATATGATAATAAAAAGATGATGAAAAATATTTAAAATAAAACGAAAAAGCTTAGATACCTAGGTACCTACCTACCTACCTATCTAATAGAACTACGTAAATGTTATGTTTGATATTTGCCGGAACATAGTCCGGAATCACTGCTAGACGCCAAGCCCCCAGTGCTCTTCGGCCACATATTTTGGCCTCCATCCAGAAAGAGGTCCCAATAGATGATGCATGCCATGTAACCCACTAGCTGAATCAACGTATGATTAATTTCTTAATCCAGGAAAGGCTGCAAATCATTACCAACCCCGACTTAACTTGAACATCCTATGTGACGAGTACAGTTGCTGGGCTGACACTGCCTAGGAGATGTGAGTTAATGAGAACTCAAGACGCGTGCAGATAATATGCTAGGGACTTTTGAGAAACGAGGTTGAGCGGGTTTATAGGTAAATTAGGTTGTTTCAATATCATTCTGACAAGACGTATTGTATATTTTCCTACGCATCTCTTCTCTAATCTGTCGTTGTACTTTCAATCTAATGGCAACCCAATCTATAACCGTTCCGTCCATTTGTATAAGACTATGTACCTAGGTATATTAGGTAAGTCTAATTATATGAGAGTTGAACTGCGTATGAAATAGCTTTGAGCCCATTGTCTAGAGAGTTGTTATGGTTACCCCTTTGATGTTTGTCCAGGTCCCTAACATCACCTTCCCCCTTCTCATTGCTTGGCGTACACTTCGCTATGAGGGGCACCTCCTTTGCCTTGCCAATGTTTGCTAATCAGCCCAACTAAATTGATTACTTCACTGAAGTAAGAGGTATCTCTTGACCTCCTTTCATCCAGTTCCTTGCTAATGACATATCTATCTCATCCTACGTTCACTTAGTCAACCATGAAAGTGGTACCTAAGGCACTCTACCTCAAAGTGGCTCCGGTGGCGTTCCTGCTACTCTTAGCATAAATAGTGGTTTATGCAGCAAATGCAGCTTGAATAACTAGGGCAGTCGCATAAGTGACAAGACTAGTTAATGTGTATTGACTAAAAGCAAGATTCAAAGTCAAAGTTAAAGGGAACTGAGAAAACAATCCAAGCTGGGAAGAGATGGATGTGAAGATATTTAAGTACGGCTTGGTAGCAACAAAATGCACGCCTAGGAACCATGGTGTCAGGAGTCTAGTGGCAGAAGCGCAGGGACTAGGGGGTATATCAGAACTAGGTTAGGGGCTTCTCAGCTAGGACAGACTGGTGGACAAAGGAGGCTCGTGCAGATGTGGCCGCTAGCTTAGATAGATACCATTATAGATTGATTGTACTCTACTTGTAGCATTTCTTTCAGCATTTGACTGTTATATTTAACTCCACGTTCGTCTTATACTTTTCAAACGTTGCATTGCAGTTACCGTTGCAGATGCCTTATGATGAGTACTACCCAGGATACTTATATACCCTGGTTCGTAAATGTGTACTTGTGCTCCAAGATTGATTGCATGGAACTGGAATTTTTATTGGACCTGAATATAACTGAATATGCCCCTCACACGTGAAATTTCAGTAGGAGGACCGTCTATGGCAGTCGACCAACGATTCAAGAAATTGAACACTGTCGAAGTCTGGCAATAACAGTAGATATCATGTTGGTTTCTTCTGAAGGTGGTTGAAGAGTTGATTTTGAGATATGAAAAGTATCAGTTTGATCTTAGTAGTCTTGTTCACTAGTCCCCAAAATAAAAGTAGCTCACCATTCGACCTTTTATGTAGAGTGTTTGCACTTGCGCTTAAAGGTTATGTAGGGAACCAATGAAGCATGAGTCGAAACTGCAGATACCATTGCTTTAATACCGGTGAGCTATCTCGAATGATGTGCAACTTGAGTATTCTCAATGTTGTCAACATCAAGTGAAAATGCCATGAGACAAATGCGGAGGTTATGGTCCGGGCTTAAGTACTTGTTGCGTATAAGCTAGGGCCAAAGAATGAAATATGATAGGTGGTGCTAGACGGAAACTTGCCGGACGGATGGGGCCGACGAGCTAGAATGATTAGACCCTATTACATAAGGCATCGCGTATGCAAATCGGCTTTGCTCGGCCGACATGTAGATTCGAGAAACATCAGGAACTTGCGAAACCTTATGCCAGGCTTAGGAATGACGCCGAGTAATGCTATTTTCAGATTAATCTAAAACATCTTGATAGAGGGTCACGATAAGCACAATCATTCGTGCTCAATATCACATGAGAGAACCAGAAGTAGCAAAACTCGTCTGGCGCTTATGAGTCGAATAGTACCGCCGGTGGTGAGGTTGCATCGGTCTGGAAATAAACGCCTTACCTATCGGACCTACCTGATGATATATCATACATATATCTCGCACTCAACCGCGGGAGATGCCTAGAGACAGCTGTGCTTGAATCCATCATTTGACGAAAGCCCTTATCACCGTTGCGTGTATAGGACTAATTGCTCCGAAGCTTTCGAGAAGCTATTTTTCATCTCAGATCCGTAGGTTGAGTAACCTTACACATCTGCACATCTATTTTCTGATGTTCAGGAGATAGAGCCAACTTCAGCCTGACACCTGGTTGTACCCGAAGATCCCCGCAGTGCCCCGCTAAAGAAGGACGAAGAATTACGTAGTTGGACGAGGCATAGCGGACCAAAGCTCCTGAAGATGTTGGTGGGTTGGTGGGTTGGTGGGGCAAAGTGGGCTAGTTCTAGGCCGGAGGGGCAGCCGGGGCTAGGTCCTGAGGGAATTCAACATTTGCTGGTTCTTGCATCTCGATTGCATCAAAGCAAGGTAGGTACATCGTACAAATACAAACAATTGGGAAATAATAATAAATTATCCAATTCCCTCCCCGCCTTGCCTAAAAAAAAACTCATCTTAATCATCCAAGTATCTACTACGAACCCGCGTCGCTGTCACCCCTCTCTTTTTCTTCCTATCACCAACTGAGAACCTGATCTCCCGTCATCAATCCATCACATATCAAATAAATTACCACGCAGTCTTTTGAACGAATCACACGTATTGTCCATTGCCCGTGCTAGCATTCTCTTCAACTTCATAGGTTGATGCTACATTATCGCGGTTAAACATTAGGCACCTCGACCTGCTCGACCTACAAAGCCTTCAGTCTCCCGGCCAAACCAAGCTTCCTACAGGTTGTCTCGTATTCTAATACCTCACCGATACCGACCACCATTTGTTCGTATTACGATCGGATACGCTTAGTTGATTACTTGTTGTTCATTCACCTGAACACCAATAGTCGCTAAGATGGCGCCGACCGAAGAGAGCGAGTCTTCCTCCACCAGCGATCGCCGTTTACTCCTAATTTCCAATCGACTTCCCATCACGATAAAGCGAAAAGATGAAGGGAACTACAGCTTCTCCATGTCTTCTGGGGGTCTAGTCACTGGCCTGAGCGGCTTGAGCAAAACGACAAGCTTCCAGTGGTACGGCTGGCCTGGTTTAGAGGTTCCCGAGGCTGAAATACCCGGTGTGAAGCAGCAGCTGAAGGACGAATACGGCGCGCACCCCATTTTTGTCGACGACGAACTTGCAGATAGACATTACAATGGCTTCTCTAGTATGTGCTAATCAACCCCTAATGCTAACTAGTAAGAAGCTCTTGTCGTTGTTAACATTAGTTGCTTTATAGATTCAATTCTTTGGCCGTTATTCCATTATCACCCTGGCGAGATCACCTTTGACGAGAATGCTTGGGCGGCTTACAGGGAGGTCAATATGCTGTTTGCCAAGACAGTTCTGAAAGATGTTCAAGATGGCGATCTAATCTGGGTACACGACTACCATCTAATGCTCCTACCCGAGATGCTGCGCGATGGATTAGGCGACAAAAAGGATGTAAAGATTGGCTTTTTCCTCCACACCCCCTTCCCGAGCAGCGAAATCTACCGTATCCTACCTGTTCGCGAAGCTTTACTCGAAGGTCTTCTACAATGCGACTTGATCGGCTTCCACACCTACGATTATGCTCGCCACTTCCTGAGTTCCTGTTCACGCATACTCGAGGCACCCACTACACCCAACGGAGTCGAGTACAAGGGAAAGTTCGTGACGGTGGGCGCATTTCCCATCGGGATAGATCCAGAGAAATTTGTCGAGGGTCTGAAGAAGCCCAAGGTGCAGGAGCGCATTGCCACGCTAAGCCGCAAGTTCGAGGGTGTGAAGTTGATTGTTGGCGTTGATCGTCTCGACTACATCAAAGGAGTCCCACAGAAACTACATGCTCTCGAAGTATTCTTGACGGAACATCCCGAATGGATTGGCAAGATCGTGCTTGTGCAGGTGGCCGTACCCTCTAGACAAGATGTCGAGGAATATCAGAACCTCAGGGCGGTCGTCAACGAGCTCGTGGGAAGAATCAATGGCAGATTCGGAACTGTTGAGTTTATGCCCATTCATTTCTTACATCAGAGTGTCCAGTTCGACGAGCTCTGTGCCCTATACGCGGTTTCGGACGTATGTCTCGTTAGTTCTACGCGAGATGGAATGAACCTCGTATCATACGAGTATATCGCCACCCAACAAGATCGCCACGGAGTCATGATCCTGTCCGAGTTTACGGGGGCTGCTCAGTCACTGAACGGAAGTTTGATAGTTAACCCCTGGAACACGGAAGAGCTCGCAAACGCCATCCACGACGCGGTCACCATGTCTCCTGAGATGCGCGAAGCAAACTACCGCAAGCTGGAGAGATACGTCTTCAAATACACTTCAGCATGGTGGGGCCAGAGCTTCGTCAACGAGCTGACCAAGGTCAGCAGCGCCCACAGCCACGGCGTCGACAGCAAAGCCGGGCCGCATTCGAGACCGGTGTTAGATAACGAGGTCGGTCGTGCCTTGTCGGGCGTCTTCGAGAGTGTCAAAGCGGCCACCAGTGCGGCTGCTCCCTCTGGAAGCGCCCTCGGCTTGTTGAAGTGAGGGGTGCTGACTGAGTTGATTGTCAGGCATGAATTTGCTTCCACATGCAAAAACATGGATCCCTAAGGGCCCTACGCGCCAGTGCTGGACCGCATCGCAATAGGCAATTTCGC
The DNA here is from genome assembly GCA_022578945.1 of Hypoxylon fuscum. Lineage (NCBI taxonomy): Eukaryota > Fungi > Ascomycota > Sordariomycetes > Xylariales > Hypoxylaceae > Hypoxylon > Hypoxylon fuscum. Next base: position 46,193 of record MU399913.1, on the reverse strand, counting down.
GCGAACGAACCAAACCCACAGTTGAGGACGGAACGACGGACAAAACGGAAAGCATGCGTTTGAGACGAGTTCTAGGCCGGAGTTATAGGATGGTTAGATATCGGCTATGACGCCTAGGAATTCCGGTTAATAGACCTGCGCTTGCTGTTGTCGGGAGACGCTACACCTGTCACGTTAGTTTAATGATGATAATGGTTCTAAGGTTATTAGGATTCTTTGCAAATGTTGCGTCCTTGGGAATGGCCACTGAGTGAATGAGTATCACTACACATCTCATGGTAGTGCTGGCCAAGCTACCTACCTAGGTACCGTAGCGGCAAAATGTAGGTCGAGGGAACGGTTCCAAAACGTGGAATCATTCCAAAGTTAAACTCGATTCAGTTGGGAGTAAACGTTTCTTTAGGAGGAATCATTCCACGATCTTTCCACGATCTTTTAATACTAAGATAATACTGAGATATGATTGGTCGGATTCTCTAGAAATATGGACCTAAGAGATAAGATAAGAAAAAAACTTAAAATGCAAGAAACTTAAAATGCAAGAAAAAGGTCAGGGTCGAACCTTATTTTCCCGAAGTTCAACCTTAATGCGCGAATAACACACATTTCAGTTGAGCTAAGGTGTCGCTAGTGGGTGGCCAGTCCACTTTCGACAATGATTACAGTACTGTTCCACATTATATACCACACCTCGCATATTCTAAATAAAACGCTTTTATGGAGCCAATGTGGGGCTAATACGGAACCATTCCTCTGGCAAGAATCATTCCACCATTTTAGAACCGTTCCCTGAAAACGCATTTTGCCGCTACGGTACCTATTTGATTCTCCTGACAGCAGTCACAAACAGCCACGAACCTTTTAAGTACCTAAGTACCCTGCAACTTACCCCGCGCTAGGCTATTTTAGTAATAGACAGCTAGGGGCGCAGGGGTACATATGGGGTATCGCCCCTCATCTCCACGACTTAAACTTTTAACAGAAACCACCCCCTTAACTGAAGACTGCCCATCTGCTATCAATTTGATCTTAGAGAGTGAAGCAAAATGAGTGAATTGCGTACATTCTTTTTGAGGAGTTCCATAGAGATGAAGTAAGTTTGTTAGATATGATATTCGATACTTGATATCTTGGTTTGACCTGACTTGATTTGAGTCGGGTACTGGGCCTGGATGGAACTGAACTCAGTCCGTCTCGAACACTCTTGTTATGAAGCAACCGGAAAAATCCCAACGTTGTCCTAGAAGCCTATTGGGTGCCAGGCGCGGGCAACCTTGTTAACGATTAGGCCGAAATGTATTAGATACATGCGTGGAAAGTAAGCAAATTTCTTTTTTCATACACCTTGAAAAACTCTCCGCATTTATACACTTGTCCCCGCGCTACCATATGTTCTTCTGATGGGCTTTATACTTATATCTTAGATCTTCTTCTTACCAATCAAGATTCACTGCCTGAGATGCTCTGCGCCGTATGCATGTCGATGTTCCTCGGCCCTTGGCGAGGCAACCACCACAAGACTGTTAAGAACGTCGAGAACGCTGCCAATAATGGATGCTACATATGTTTGTACCTTCTCTTCGAATTTCATGAAAAGAATCCTGTGTTTGTAGAGGGGCCGTCTGATCAAATCATCTACGAATTCGACCCGTGGATCGTTCATATTTATACTCCACTACTATCTTTGGAAGTCCGTTATGAACTGCTTCGAGGGCGGTATGCCGATACAAGCTACTGGCAATATATTGAAAATGTGAACCAGGACAGGTTGAAAGACCCGTCTAAAGTTAGAGACAACGGTTTGGTAGGCTCGGGTACAACCGTTTCGAATACCGGAGATAGTATAGCCTTGGAATACGCAAAAGCCCTCTGGCAGAATTGCTTGAAAGATCATAATGAGTGTCGCGAGATGTCTTCGTGCCTCTCACCCGCACAAGGAGGTGTTTCGGAACAATCATGGCAACCAAAGCGGCTAATAGATTGTTCTTTCCTAGATGGACAGCTTCACCTCATTCACAGAGATTCTAAGCAGATACACGAAGCCTTCGCAACTCTAAGTTATTGTTGGGGCATAGATCCTTCATTCTACAACCTTACTTCCAAAAACGAACAAGAAGCCCTAAACGGCGAGACCCCCCTCTCAAACTTGCCACAGACATTCCGCGACGCAATTCGGGTGTGCCGTAAATTACACATCACATACCTCTGGATAGACAGCATCTGTATCTTGCAATCCGGAGACGACGGCGAAGATTGGGAACTGCATGTGCGCGAAATGTGTAGGATATACTCCTCGTGCATCCTTAACATCGCCGCAGAGCACACAAGCAGCCCTAGCGAGGGCCTGTTTATGGATCGGCATCCTGCAATTTTTCAGCCTACAGTTGTAGCGCCGTCAAGTGAGGAAGTTGAGCGAATAATGGCGCGTCAGAGCTTGGATTCCGATACCAATTCTAACATCACACACACTCCGGATACACGAAACCAGGTATATCAACTCAACATAGTAAATCCGCGTGATTTGGAAAAGGAAATAAAGTATACGAAACTATCCTCTAGAGGCTGGGTCATGCAGGAGCGTCTTCTGTCATCCCGCACTCTGCATTTCACTCAACGACGCATCGTATGGTCTTGTTATTATGGGAATTCCGGTGAGGGGAGCAAGGACAATGAGTATTCCGGCGAACGATTTTCGTCTCGTGTACTAGACGACTTAAACCCTTCATCTTTCGAGCCAAATTTTGCACGGCTTTGGTGGCATGAAAGAATAATCGATTACTCTAAGAGGCGGCTCTCGTTCCCCGAGAAAGACAAGCTTGTAGCGATTGCAGGTATCGCTCGGGCTTTCAACTGTAAAAGGGGGGACGAGTACTTGGCAGGCATATTTCGTCGCGACCTACCATGGGATCTACTATGGAAAGTTCGAGTCGAGAATTGCCAGACAATGACAGAGAAGTCTCATCAATCTCCGGACCGAGTGCCGAGTTGGAGTTGGGCTTCAATTCATGGTCCTATCGACTCCAGGGTGTTTCCTTCATTTCTAAATGCCACCATCGAATCTTTGGTACACATTAAGAGCATTGATATAGTCTTATCCGACGTTAGCAATCCATATGGACGGGTAAAAGGCGGCGCAATCGTTTTTCAAGGATTCCTTGGCACTAAGGCAGATTTCAAACCCGAGTATTATAAGTGCCTCTTTGATGGTCGGCATGATATCTCAAAAGTAATCTGGTCTATTCCGTTGATTCATTTGGCAGATGGAAAACATAAATCTATCATTGGCACGGTAGAAGGCGAAGATGAATCTACCTATGGCTTGTTGGTCCAAACAGACAACCCGGTTTGCGGATATTATCGCGTTGGAATTTTCCAAAGTAAAGAAGGCGACCTTGCTCGTCGCATCTTGGATGATAAGGTAGTAAGGCAAACCATAAAGCTTATTTGATTGAACAGGTCTGTTCATTGGAACGTATAGCAACGTATAGCAAACTCCAGGTTTCCTGTACGGTTTCCGACTACACATTTTTTCAATTTATACGACTACTCCCCAGCAGACTTTGGGGCGTCAAGAAGCGCAGAGCTTCTAAGGAGACGGCAATGGTTATATCAAAATTCAGAACCAACGCCCCAACACCATGAGAGTTGCTTTCGCGGACAGCCTAGTAAAGTCACTGAGTTGGATACACGGCAAATTGGTGAGCTGAGCTGATGATTACCCCTGAACGAATGACGAAATCTGTGAATGGGTTAGCATATATTACAGTCGCTTTTCAAGACTTGGACGACCTTACACATCTTCTAAAAAGTCTTATATGGACAGTTTTTGATAACTCGCACCTCTCCTTATTTATATACACTAGGCTAGCACCGTTTTAAGTATGTACTAATAGAAAATTTATGTGCCTTTTAGAATTTGCTCCGGAAACTCCCTACGAGACAGAAATAGAGTAAGCCGAGGTAGTGAACACCGCGTTCTCACCAGAGAAAGGTTCAGTCCCTGCCTGTAGCGAGGTGATGTAGTTGCTGGCCGCCACACCCTGGTTCTTAGTCAGGTAGCTGAAGAACTCCACCATGTCGCCCTTGAAGCTGTTGACCGTCTTCTTCGCCACAAACGAAAAGACGTTGACGTTGCCGTTCTTGCCCGAGTACAGGTCCCACGAGCTTCCGGCGAGCGTCGGAGACGCAATCGGGCTGCCAGTTGCAGAGATAGGCCCAGCACCGCCGGCCGCTTCTAGCCAGACCATGATCTCGTACGTGTTGTCGCCGCCCGACGTCGGGGACAACCACAGGTCATAGGCAACATCGGCTACCCGGTTGCTGCCAGTGTATCTGCAACACTACCGTTAGCCTTCACAATTATGTTGAAAAGTCCCCACATATTGACTCACGTCCAAGACCAAGTCGAGGGAATCGACTTGACAGCCGACAGCTGCTTGTTGACCTTCTCCAGCGCAACATTCGAGTACGACTTGACCTGGCCCTGGCCGCCTTCCCAGGTCCAGCTGGTCGACCAGGCAACCGAGCTCCCGCTGAGGCTCTTGAAATACGTGCACTGCGAGCCGGAGCTCGCCTGCGCCGCGCCCCAGTTGTTGTGGTAGATGGTGTAGCCGCCGGTCGTCATGGAGCCCCAGGCATCGCACGAGATTTGCGTGTCGCGCCTCTCAATCGTGGGCGTCGGCGAAGACAGCACCCCGGAGGTGGCGAGGAGAACGGGCAGGAACGAGGAAGCGGTTTTCATTTTCGCGGTTTACAGGTACTGCACAGTACTCAGGTGACAGTGAACGAATGGCGATGGTACACAGACGTAGACACCTAGGTAAATGAAGCCGACGAGGCAAAGGAATATAAATACGTGAAGTTTACTCACATTCCTCATTCGGTACGGATAGTCGCGGAGCGTCGCGCGGAGCGTGCCTGGCACCAGACCAAAAGCGGATCGGTGCCCCGTGTTGGCGCCCCCCTTTTCCACGAATTGCATAGCGCTGTGGGCTGTCGATCATATGTTCGCCGCTCACCTTGGCCGGCGTGTTTCGGGTATACGAGCGGGGACGGGACGCCTAAATCTGGCATTCGCCCCGAATGCGGACAGGGGACGGGAGACCCCTTGGCTGCTACGCTGTGCCGAGCAGCTAGTCGTAGGTTTTTATTTTATGGATCTCTTCGAAAAGCTTTGGCGCCCATACACATGCCTAAAACTGCGGCTACGTCCGGACTTGTTGAAATGAAGTCCCTAACTAAAGCCATCGGGATTGGAACGGTTATTGTATATTCTTAGCATACCTATACTTTCGTTTTCTGCGAACTGTATCCCCGTTGCGGATGAGACTGCATTTGCTATTGCTTACGGCCCAACAGGTTGCGTAGTATGCATTGCTCTTGAACTCGTATATAGTGAAGGTAGCATACGGAAAAGCTAAACTATTACCCACTTCAAACACTTCCTTTTTATCAAATAGGGGTTCGACTCGGGCAGATGGAATCGGCACACTTTTCGACATCTATATACGTTGATATCATATATAACGAGAAGCGCACGATAACTATACCCGCATGGGCCTATGAAAGATAACCTCGACATTTAACTAGCTAGGCGAGTAGTTCTTGTTAATTGCTATCTTTATATATAGGCGAAGGTGATTAATACCTAAGAGAAAGAGAATTTTTTTAAAGAGTAAGGAGCAATGGGAATAGTCTTAAGAACGTACCTTTATCAGATGAGTGCCGGATAATCCCGAAAAAATAGACCTACCAAAGAAAAAGGGAGGGCTCAGGTTGGTATAAGTCTCTAAGCCGTCTTAAAACCGGCGTGCTATTATAGTGCGGACCCTACCATCCAAGAGACAGCTAAACTCCCTTACGTCTTCCCGCTGCCAATAGATACTTTTTGCCTTATGATGTGACCTAAGTCACTTGATCAACTAACACTTCTCTATTCTATCATGCACGGCTTACCCACCTGAAGCTACATTTCATCTGCAGTAACTCAAATACATATTTCCCATTACAGCTCACCATAAGTTTCAGGTAGAGCCGACGCTGATATGGCAAGTCTTGCGTACTTAGTAAATTAAACGCCTTTAAGTCTAGCTAGCATTGCCATCTCAAACTCAAATTGCAACATCTTGTCTTATGCTTTTAGTTCAATCCTTCTTTAGCTACTAGAGAAACATTTCAATTCCGTTTGCAAGATTAGAGTATGTAGGTAGCTACCTACAGTGGAGGTCTGTTAAGATGAAGTGGCTTGCGGTTAAATTTCTATATTTTACAATGAATAGGCTACATAAAGAAGATATACTCTAACTTCCCTATGATATATCCATGCGTGTCAGATTAGTACGAGGCCATCCTACTAAGCTCTTAGGCTATTACGTGTGAATATACCGGACGTCCGGTAGGAGGTTGTTCGGATATAACTTCAAATTTGTCTGAACGGGCTGTAGCAGCGATGTAGGTTTTCCTGGAAGATATAAGTATCGTAGTCTTCCGTAGAAATAAATGTGATTTTTGCCAGAGCATTCTACTTCTAAAGTCGCCAGGAACACCTTTAGTTATTAAGATATTCAGTACAACTTTTTCAACTATCTTCCAAAATGCGAGGTTTCTTATTCGCGTCCATCACTTTGCTGTCGCTGAGCTCTTATACCTCGGCTTGTAGCACTCGTGACGACTGCTCCGGTGACCAAGTCTGCGCTGGTAAGCCAATCTACCGGACTAACTTCTCCCTAGTTCAACTTTATATCAACTAATGCCACTAAATAGAAATCTGCGAGTACTACCAATCCTACTGCACCTACGAATGCATGGAGCCCACTTCTGCTTGCTGTGAAGGCAGTTGTCTTGATTGCGGGTCATCGGTGGCCAGCGCTTCCTGCGATATTTACTCGGATCCAGGAGTGTTTGATTCGGAATGCTCTTAAGCACTGGCTATGGCGTGGTAACGAGAAACCCCTTAGGTATTCTCGCTTGGGCGATTAAACATCGATCACAATGATGGGAACTTATGATTTGACCCGATAGCATGACTATGAGTTACGCTCATAGATACAAGGGTATATCATGTATGGAATCAGCGTGTCTATAGAAATGAAAGGTCTTTTCGATGGACTTGAATATTGAATCCCACCAAGCTAAATAATATCCACTCTGCCTGTACGAGTAACGGCCGAGTAAGAATTATATTTGAAACACAATGTTCATTGGGCTCCGCTGTATGAGACCTTTACCTCCACAAATACAGCGCGCAAAGCTTCGGGCATATTTAAATTCATAGGTCTTTACGTCAATTCAACGACGAGAGAAGTACACACCGCATCTTGGGCAGATGTAGTAACATGAAAGACCAAGGAGAATAATGTAATGGTCCGAATTATACCTACATTCGGCACCAATAAATACATTTCCACTCCTATCCAGTCAGTAACAGTTCAGTAACAGCCATCATCGTCCCCTGTCGATTTCAACCATTGCTGTCTTAATTATATTATACAAATGACATTCCAATGTAGGTTGATTGTCCTTGTAATTGTATGGGTACCACGAGCTGCATCGCTATCAAGGTTGAGCATATAGCCCTATCCCCATGCATCCGGACTAGCCTTACTAGTCTCAAATAGGAGCTTATAAATAGCCTCATCTCTGTCATCCATAACCTTACTACTGTTACCTAGATCCTTTTAAATCGGTTCAGCCGACCATCACTATCCTTAAGGTTTGGATCAACCCTGCCAGTCTCAAGCAAGAGCTTCACAATAGCCCCTTTCTTAAACCCCACGGCTTCTGATAACGGCGTCCGACCCATATCATCCTTAACTTCTGGATCAACCTTGCCAGTCTCAAGCAAGAGCTTAACAATGGCCTCATTCCCCTTGCTTACAGCCCAAGAAAGTGGCGTTTGTCCCATTTATCCTTAACGTCTAGATCAACCTTGCCAGTCTCAAGCAAAAGCCTAACAACAGCCTCATAACCGTAAGATATAGCCCAATAAAGCGGCGTCCGACCCATATCATCCTTAACTTCTGGATCAACCTTGCCAGTCTCAAGCAAGAGCTTAACAATGGCCTCATTCCCCTTGCTTGCAGCCCAAGAAAGTGGCGTTTATCCCTTATTATCCTTAACGTCTGGATCAACCTTGCCAATCTCAAGCAAAAGCCTAACAACAGCCTCATATCCGTTTTTTGCAGCCCACCAAAGTGGTGTCTCTCCAGATCTACCCTTAATATCTGGATCAAACTTGCTAGTCCCAAGCAAAAGCTTAACAATGGCCTCATTCCCCTTGCTTGCAGCCCAAGAAAGTGGCGTTAGTCCATTGGTATTCTTGGCATTTGGATCAACCTTGCCACTCCGAAGCAAAAGCTGAATAATAGCCACGTGCCCATTTATTGCTGCCCACCAAAGCGGAGTTTGTCCATTGTTGTCCCTCGAGCCCGGGAAAGCTCCCCAATCTATCAAATATTTTACAATATCATCTGTACCCTTCTCTGCGGCGTGGGATAGAGCTGTTCGGGAACTCGAGTCTTGAAAATCCGGCTCAGTAGCTGATTCGAGCAACGCAAGTACGACCTCAGGCCATCCATGCTTTGCTGCCAAATGAAGGGTTTTCCCTTTTTCTTCCCGGTTCATCATGAAATTCGACCGAGTCAAATGCAATAAAGTCATAATTAAATCATCTTCAGTCGCCGATGAAGTTCCATTGTTATTATTGTTATTGGTGCCATTTGTTTTCTGGACAAATCCTTTCTGAATGGCATCATAGCGATCTATGACTTTGTGGCAAGCTTCCGATTGACACTTATTCTTCTGCCCCAGAAGCCAGTTGATCCCATTAATGCCAAAGTGGGTTGTGTTTTCATCCATAAGTGCCCACCTGTATAGCTCGCCTAGAGCAATAGCAGCTTGGCTGGTATGGTCCTCCACGGCATTTTCTCCTTTGTTATGAGAAGCCGTGCAGATTTCCCATGCCCATCTTAGCACTGATTCTGCTCCTTTCCACTGCTTGTGCGTTCGATTCTCGTTTGCGCGTCTCCTCGCCGCTTGTAAGATGACTTCGGCAGAAGGAAGCTGGAGCCGAGCTATCATCGGAGGCAAGACACATAAGAGGGCTTCTCTTCTCGAACCCAACTCGCTTTCGGTAAATGACTTCACCATCTCCGTAACGACAGTATTTCCTAGGCGAAAACCTTGACGGTCTTCTTCAATATCAATGCTGTCTAGATTATGGGTCATATCAAGAATACTTTTGACGAACGACCCAAAAACGTCCTGAGCACAGGAGGATAGAAGACCACCACTTATATCAGATGTGTAGAACTCGAATAACCCGAGGGTTGATTCGGAGTCTTGGATTTGTGACAACTCTATGTTGTGCCAACCGAAGAGCCGAACTGCCATTGGATTATCGTGTGACCCTAGCTCTTTGGGTAGACGACTCTGGAGAGGTTCGTATATGAAGTTGGGTTGGCCAGACTCGAGCTGGTTAAGTAAGAAGACACTTGCTGGCCTCCTAAATTCGCTGGGTTTAAGGCAAAGGGTGGTCTTCTTAAAATTAGAGTTCGTGTCGCCTGTCCATAAGCTCAGATGTTTCAGATTTTGGCTAGTTGAAACGATACGTTGTGCCACAACTTCAGCAGCTCGAGATCGTCTTAGGCGACTGTACGGATCTTCCGTTTGCATCGTAGGATCAGAAACCAAAGACCAAACCCATAATCCTAGTACTGCCTCTAACTCAAGTGGATTTTCGAGCTTCCAAGGAGATCCGGCTGTGCGGCATAGTTTCAAGTGTATGGCGTGCTGCTTTAGAAGATTAGGTGCATCTTTGGGTTCCTCTGACAAAGAATTTGACGGTACCTCCATAGAGACAGTGCAATTAATTTTCCACACAAGGTATTCGTCTGTCTCGCCTTCCCTTATCCAGGAAGTGTTTGAGTATATTGCGTTGACAGCAGACACAATACCTGCAGCGAGCTTCTGAGCCTGCAGCCTAACCTTCACCATCTCAATCCTAAAATTTCTTGCAGACGTAGCTTGCTCTGGTAGGGCGTTAAGTGATTTTGTGAGGTCTGCTAGACGGGTTCGATAGGCTAATAGTTTAGTAGCAGTATTGTCAATCCGACCTTCTAGAGAGGACTGCGACCATTTGACCCTGTCGATACTGTTCTCTGGCACACCACAGAATTTCCAGAAGTATCGCAGTTCACGTGATGAATTTCCTGGAACTAACGGATGTTGTGGGGGCGACGGAGATGACCGGGATGATAGAGACGATGGAGGCGATGTATTGAAATCGCTATGGATATCTACGCGGCCAATATATAAGGCAAGCCAATCAAGCTCATATCCAACAACCTCGTCCGGATAGTCAGCAAAAAAGTTGTCCTTCGGCTTTAATCGCTGCATCCGCAGCGAAGCCCGGGCGGCACTCATTAGCATGATGGCTCCTAGTTGAGCTATTGAGACTGTAGCATGTATTCCACGGAGCCCTACAAACTGCAACACGAAGCCAATAATAGTGACCCCAACAGTTGCCCAAACAGCACGCTCTGATTTCTCTGACCGATTTTTCCATGAGATGAGATATTCTTGCAAAGGTTCGTCGTGGTCGCTGTAACAGAAGGGGTCAAAAGTCTGGTCACCGAGAACTTGATCCCCAGGCTGCACCCAAAATAAAGACGGCCGTGTTGATCTGTTTGCTCCCTCAGAATGCACGTTTTTGTTGTTCGGTTTCCTGCGAAATACCCGCTCTTTTGTGCTCTCGCCAACAAGATATGCGCAACAGAAGACGCCACCGCACACAAGAAGCGTTCCACTAATTGCGAGAGGGCAAGCATACTGTTCTGGACTACTACCATCTATTTCCCAATGCAAGTAGTATGTTACCATGCTTGCAAAGACCATGACGCCAGCCTGTAAGATCGCCCCGGCTATGGCGACTGCCCAGAAAATCGCTTGGGGTTTTCTCTTGATCCCAACGTTGAGAGAGAGGTTTGGAGCAAATGACTCAGCATCAGCCATCGCATTTTGCGATTGATTCATCTCTCCACCAGCCTCCTGGTCGCCATGTGATTTGGTGCCTTCTTCTCGCCATATGCCCTCGCCCTTTTTGGTCTCGACGTACTCCCGAAATGTGTATAATCCCGCGTTTTTAGAGAAATCTGGATCAACCGGGTCATGAACAATCTCTAGAATCTTTGGACGACCGAAGACACGCGTGATGCCGCCGTTGTTATAGAGTTCGCACACGTCTCGGCTCGTGGAGGAACACAGCTCGGCCTCAGCACTCCCGCCACCTTCCTGCGCCCTGCCAATGAAGGCGCGCAAGGATGGGCTCCCGCAGACGCGAATCGCGGAGACGATTGCCGTTATGATGCCCATGGGCGCCATTGCAAAGATGAAATAGTCCAGCAAAGTAATACTTTCGCTGAGGTATTGCATCGTAACCTTTTCGCCGAAGAGGGAGAGAAATGGAGCGAGATCGGTCGCGAGGTTGTTGGAGAAGTCATCCCACCCGTCCGCACGCGCAAGCGGAAGGCCGAGGAGCACGAAGAAGCAAAAAGATGAGAACATTTTGGTGTCTTGGGCAATAGAAGATCACGTTGTTGCTGATGGACGCGCTGAAAGGTAGGTATTGTTTGAAACTGGCAAGGCTCCAAACCATGGTCGTAGGCGCGGAGTCTATGTATGCGTACGTGCTTCGTCTCGGATCCTGCATGGGACTTTGGTCCATGGAGAGGCGTCACACTATTCAGCCGTGTTACTAAAAATACTTCAGCGAGCTGTAAAAGTGGTGGCGTCGGCGCCTCTTACGTTCGTTAACCGACGACCCCTTACGAGTAACTAGGTAGGCAGGTAGGTAGGCAAGCGCTACCTAAAGAGATCCTGGAGTCATACAGGGTCGACACGGGACTATTTTTAATAAGAATACAACTTTTCTGGTGAATCCTAAAACCTATATATTATGTGTGACAATTGTTATTAACCCAAGTTTCCCATAATTATCCTTCCAGCTAACTGTTCTTCATTAAAGTTGCCCTTAACGCCAACGGCTCAACACCGACCGCTATTCCATCTCCGCCAACCGTGAACACGAACTGGTCGAGCGGCATATCCGCATACACGGCCGTCGTCTGGCTGACCCAGGACCCGCAGTTCGTGGAGAACATGTCACCGCTATGGTCGGGCGCGTCGAGGTTCTCGACCACGGCCTTAAAGGCCACCTTCTTCGTGCCATCGTCACCGGGTTTCGTCTCAAGACCTGTCGGGTAAATCCGGATCATGGGGGCCGTAACGTTGTAGTTCAGCGTGTACCGCACCGCGATCGGGATCATGTCCGTGCCGTTGCTGACCCACTTATCAATACCAAGGCCGGGCCGCGACGGGTCGGTGCTTAGGACTAATGTGCTATTTAAACTGCTACCAGAAGGCGTATATGTCCCTGCGTAGGTGGCGTCGGCCTGTTCGCGCGCGGCCTCCTCGAGAGCCGGTAGTAGCACAGAGCCGATCGTGTCCGCGATGTCCCAGTTCGAGTTTCCCGGCCAGCCGCCTGCCAACAGCGCCGTGATGCCGACATCGTAGTCGGGCAGGAGTACGAGTAACGACATGTACACATTGATACTGCCAGCCTTGCTGTACGCGTCGACGACTCGGCTCCCATCACTCAGCGGGATCCGGCGGACACCCCAAGGCGAGCTTACTCCCTCTTGGATGTCGGCCGTAAGCGCGGTGGGTTTTAGCCACCGCCGTGTCTGCGCTGGTGGTAGGAGCGTGTGCCGGAAGATGGCGCGGCCAAGACGGGATAGGTCGCCCACTGAGGAATACATGTTTCCCGTTCTTGACAAGCGACGTCAGCTGACAACAGTAGATGAGTTACGATAGAAAGGGGGTGTGGAGATAACGTACGGGCTAGCTTCGCCAAGGCTATATGACCAAAACCCGTTTTGTGCACCCTGGGGGATTATACCGAGACTGTCATTTGGCTTCTGGTAAAACGTGTTTTGCAAACCTAGTTTGTTGATAACGTCGCTCTGCAGCATCTGCGCGAATCCCTTCTGCGTGATGGCCTCGAGAGCATAGGCCAAGATTTGGTATCCCATGTTCGAATATCCGGCCGTCCACGATGGCGTGAAGGACGGCGGGACATTGGCTAGACCCGTGAAGAACTCTATTCGCGATAATTTGGTCAGAACTTTCGCACCTACTTTTTCCATTTGCATTTCTCTTGTCATTTTAAATCTGCCTCCACATTGCGTCCTTCTCCCTATCAAGGGGTAACCGAAGCTGTGGTATGGACATCACTTACGAGCGCGATTGCATGGCACGAATTCCCCACATGTGGGAGTGAGGTTCGTGGGTGCAGCTGGAAATCCTTGGGCTTGCAAAGCAATTTGGGTTTGTTCTTGTGTCAACTCTCCCTCAACGGCATCTAGTGGGTTTGTTTCTCAATCTTAGTCTGGTGATCTTTACTGCAACTTGGGTTTTCTGCCTGCCTTCTACTTCCTCTCCTAATGCTCTTCATTCACAAATACTGATTGGGGTCACTCACAGTCTCGCACAATACCCGCAAGGTGACTGGCTAAATCTTGCAGCGTGATGCTGTCCCAGTCCACGTTCATGACGGGGTCGTACTGTGCCTTTCCGGAGAGTAATTCAAGTTCGGGAACCCAACGCGTCACGGGTGTATTCCAGTATGTGTCGCCGGCTTCAACCAGGAAGGTCAGGATAGTGAAAATCTTAGTGACGCTTCCGAGCCGATATACGGTTTCTCCATTCGCACTTTTCACACCGGGCGTAGTAGACGCCAGCAAGTCAGTTGCCGTATGGTAGTGACTCCAGACAGGCGTGTCCTCGTCCGGATCGGACGCGGAGAAAACCTGAATCGACCATGATGTGCCATTCGGATTTGTGGCCGGGTCCATGCCACGTGCATTGAACGTCGCCGTTAGGTTCGCAATCGCCGTTCTTATTGTATCAGATGAAGCGAGATTCGTGGGCTTCTGGAATACCGGCCCCGGATAAGGACAGTTGGGGACTGCATTGACCGGGAGGATTCCCTGCGCTGCAAGCAGCAGCGCCGCCACCGGGAAGAAAGGATGAACCGCGAACTTCATCGCGGTGGTCTCATAAACCGTAACCCAGAAGATATCAATAAAATAAGTATTTGTTCAATAAAAAAGAATGGTGCAATCGGCTACTGCAACACCAGCGTGCCTCAAAGAGAGTAAAAGACGCGACACGAGAAAAAGGATCGGCCTTGAACTTTTTCAGGAACCACGCGAAGAACCACGTATGGCGGCCACTAGTGCTACGTCTAGGTATCCCGGGGAATTAAGCATACGTGTGACATTGGGATCTTCTAGGCTCTGCAACTGGTTGACATTCATCCGGGAACGTGTTCTTGGGCGCATCCTAAATAGGATCTCGGTCGAACCGGGTCGGCGGCGGCGCGGAACACCCTGCTGCTGTAGAGTCGTACCAGAGGGATTAGAGACAGGCGATGGAGGCATAATGACGAAGGATGGCGGACAGAAAGGGGGAACCTTGAACTATCGATATCCAATCATTGCGTAGATGGGCAGCGCAATGGAAGAGGAAGAAGATAGTACAAGTTAGGGGCTTATCACAATTCTGGTGTGACATTTCGCGATATTGGACTCCGACCACCGTCAAAGAAGCTTGCGACGAGCTATCATAACTCTAATGAAGATAACCCAGCTTCGGCATATTAGATACGTTTACGTCGCATGATTGCGACGTTGACTTACATGGTAGTCTTTTGGCTGAATGGAAAACTGGCCGATCTTTTACGCCATTTGGAGGAATAAAGGAACGAACCCCTTTCCGGGAAATTTTATATCAATCGATCCCAATACATCCCACCTACCTACCTAGGTAGTCATTTTTCTTGGTGATTACGGTAGTAAAATGGAAATTTGCATTGTACACGCATTCCAATTCGCATGTTCCGTCGCCGAGCTGTCTCAGACGCCTGCGTACGCACGTTACATGCACCAACACACAGTCTAGTCCGTTCTCTTCTTGCTGTCTAGATATATATTATTCCGCAACCCGGTGCTACATACGTAGGTAGCAGTGGCCATTGTAAGTATGACGAGATTGTGCAGCATTTGAGCAGTATCTAGGCAACTTTGATATATTAAATGCCCGAGCGAATCTTCTAGCGGCCTGTGATCTCTATTCCTTACCCGTACTATATAATGCGTACATCTCGATATGTGGGTGTCACGTATCTAATAATAGGATAGAGACCCAGAAACCTGTTTTCTGACATCTTCTCATATATTACCTAGTGGCCGAAGGTCATATTATATATTGTCGCAATTCTTTAGTACCTACCCAGGTATGTATGTTTGTTGACGAAATCTCATACAAGTTAAAATTGTGTACTAAATGGTCTAGTGGCCGACCAGTTTGATGACCATGAGTGATACCATTGGCATGGTTACCAAGACCACAGTCGATTGAAAAGGGGGAAGTTCAGCGTGCGGTCATTTCGCACAACATGACAAAGGGATTACCTACATCAATGACTATGACTTCCCACATCTAGATTCAGAGCTACTTCTGCAACTATTTATCTAATCGTCTCTTTCAAATCTACTAGCCATTGTGAAGAGGTAGAGCTTAGCTTCCCAGTCTTATACAGTGACTACCTGATTAATAGATATGCCTTCACTAGCCAAAATTACACGTAGTTTTCTTTTTTAACTGTATCCCAGATTTATGATCTATCTATTAAGAATGTGTAACACCAGACAACGAGCGCGTATCAGGTTAACACATATAGCTTTAGCTGAAACCCATAACTGACTTGTCTCATCTCTAGAGTACCTAATGTAATCATTATCGTCATTTCAATACTCGCATGATGCTGTACCTAGGAGCTAGGTATTAGCGTAGCTCGTAAACGCGGTGCAACTTCGAGAGATTATTGGAGATTTTAGATCTCGGCTAAGAAGGGACGAGGTACCTAGGCAATTAAGGATAGCAGCACTAAGTCTGCAGTATAACCTTTACTAGACGAGTCGTACATGTATCATAAGACCAACAGTCCCTGCAGCTAAAGGAGTGTATTACTTGGGCAGTGGCTCAAGATATGCCATGTAGGACCAGAAAAAGTTTAATATTATTCGTCTTTCTTAATTCATGTCAGTCACTGATTAGGCAGGCTCGGATTGCTGTATCTACCTAGGTAGGTAGGTACCTAGGTGTATCAGGAGTTTGTGTTACTCAAACAAACCTAAGATGCATGCGATTATTCCAATGATGAAATCAAAAGACTAATTCAAGTATATTAGTCAATGAAACTCGCGAACAGAACTCTAAGAAAAGGCTACAGTGTCAGAGTAAAATGTATAAATATTCTTACCCTTCATCACTTTTTGTTTGGTTTCTTTTTCCCTTGCCATCCATCAAGCTCTTTAACAGCCTACTCACGCAACATCGGCACATCCCAATCATACATACAGTTTAGCGAAAGCTGCATGATTAGAATATGTGTTTCCTATACTGCTCATTTTCAAACTAAATCTATCTATTCTAACCTCCCTACATACTTGTCCTAACCTATCCGCCATCGCCACGGCAGCAAGACCGAGGTTTTAGATCAACCAACATAACATCAAGTACACACGTACTAGATGCCAACCGTCTAAACTGGTATGTAAAAATTTCACTTTCCTTCATCCTCTATCATCGCTAGAGGGACAGTTCTCAAGGATCATGTTCCAATCTGTCCCCCAATTGGCTTGCCCAGCAAGAATACTTACGAGTTAACCAGTTGGATATATTCACAACTACGAGCTGCATAGGACCTCGCGGATGGATTGATCTGCAAAACAAGCAATTAAACCGCAATCTCTGCCAGGTGTCGTTGATAACGCAGCCTATGATATTCTGAGACCCATGACGACGCTCTCATCAACAGCCCTGTGGGTGACAACTTTATGACCGCGGCTTCACATAGGATTGGCGAGAAGAATAGAGGCAAAGGCAAGGCCAGAGAAGCGACAGCTAGTGGGACATCACTGTCCACTATGCATGGCCACCACATCGCTGCCTCCGCAACAATCCGTGGCCTGCACCCGTTCGAGGATGGACAAGGGAAACAGTTGGAAAACAAGAAGGATCACTACAAGATTCGCGACGTGATGAGACCAACAACACCACCAACAACACCACTAACACCATCACTAACACCATCACCAGCACCAGCACCAGCACCATCACCAACAATACTTTTGGGCGTGTTCGGGCGACACATTGGTCTGACGGACGTTGATAAGACGGTTCCAGATGTGGTTTCCGAGATCGCCGTGCGCGTACGCCAGGATAAGAGGTTAGCCATTCTCTTCGCAAAATCAGATGACATCTGTAACCGGTTCGCGGCCGGGCTTGGTATTCCTAAGCACCTTAGCAGCATGTCAGAAGAAGAGAAGGAACAGGCGATTGAGGATTGGAAGCAGAACAACGGGGCTATCGTGACGACATCTAAATTTGTTGATGCAACCGACGATCGCGTGTCGGTGGGAGTCTGTCTCGGTCCATGGGACCTCAGAGACACCCGATGGATCTCTGAGGGACTACTTACGATCGGCCAGCCAAGATGGCTACTGAAGCTGTGCCTAACAACGAAGCAAACGCGGTCTAGTCTATTCAAATCGCCTGTAGCGGATGCCACCGACGCCGCTTCCCTTCCCAAACCCAAATTCTACCCAATGGACCCATCATCCAGACCCCAGACGTCCGCTGCCGAGCGTTCTCGTAGACCCGCAGAGCATTTGCAAAGGGGTGGCCAATCCTCTTCTTGGCGAGACGACGCAGGGCGAGACGAGACGATCGGAACAGACGATCCATCCCATATGCCGGATATGGGAGCTGTGTCTCACCCCGCCACAGAGAGAAAGATACGAGAACTTATCTCAAGCATTCCAGGATAAAAGCCTGAAGTTCGTCCGACGAGTTGCATTCGACCTCAATGCAGGAGAAGACATTACCCAGTACCAAAACGGCGGGAATCATAGGGTTCCTAGAACCCTTGCTAATAATCAACGGGAGAAAAGCCTGAAGCGGCAATGGAATAAGCTCCTGAAGAACGTTGGTTGATGTTGTGGTATCTTTTTTTGAGCGCACCCACCCCAATCCCAAAAGTCCTCACACTTGCCGGGTGAGCTTGCAGGTTACAAACACCATAGCTTGAGAACATATCCTAGAAGCTCTGTTTCGAGCCTAGAGGCTGGCCGTTAGAAGCGCCCCTTTCAAAATCGTCGATCTTGTCATAGTGCAACTCGATGGCCCCCCGACGGATTTGCCTAGCTTTGTGTCCACACAGCACAGGTTCTACGGGAAGGAGGTTACGCTGATATTCGTCGTCGATAGAATGTCTCTGCGGTCACTCATGTGGCACTTGCGGTTGCTAATAGATGTGATGGTTAGGGGGAGTGGGAGGGCAGATGCCAGGGGTCTAATGGCAGAGTCGTCAGGGGCCGAGAGGACAGGACGACGGATGGCCGCGTGTATGGACCAAGGACGAACTCGCGACCGCCAGTTCGTATCCAGGCATCCTCAGGCCACAACGCAACTACCGTGGCGACATCATGACAGCAGATGCCAGGCATGCTCCTAGGAGACGAGATCGAGCTGATCAAGGTTCTAGTTTGGCTACCCAGAAGAAGGGAACGTGGAGATCTTGCAGATCGTAGCGATTTTAGAAGAACCAACCTCTTGACCGCGAATGAGTCTTGCATTTGACAACACCTCAGCCGGCATTCCCTGTATCTTCCCACCTGGCACTAGTGTCATTGACCCCGGCACTATCACAAAGGGGGACGAGGCCCTCCACGGCCCAGTCCTCCCTCTCCGTCTTCGATTAGGGCCTCCCTGAATATCTTCAGAGTGCTCGACGCCAGATATCATATCCTCCACCTTTTCAACTACTACAACAAGGCGCAGATGGGCGGCAAATGATATCTAGTGGGATAGACGCTCATGTACTTACTTACCTAGGAAGACGTAATTATCACCCACAAAGCGGAATGACAGCAAGACTTTAGATACCTAGGTACCTACCTAGTTACTCCCACTATAGATGCCAAACACTTCATGAAGCAGATCTAGTACTCATACATCCGTGACGGCGTTTGCTCTCTAAAGATGTTACAAGCGATGGACTAACCCAGAAGCGACACAATACCTCCAGTTAGCTAGCCCACACATAGCCCACACATAGACACAATCACCACCGTAGACAACGCAGCACCAAAGACACATTGATCGACTGATTGATTGATTGACCATGATCAATTAACTAACTACCTAGCCTAGGCAAACCCATCGAATTCATCCATGCATCCATCCATCGTGGCCAGTAGTGGCCGAAAATCAGGTATCTCACTCCTCACTCCTCTCTCTCTTCCTTCGCCCTAAGCCAAAGCAATTGGCTCATACACGTGACGTACGTAGTCTCTTGCACGTGAATGACGAATGAATCAAGCACATCCGCGACCCCGCCTGCCTGCCTGCCTTCCGTATCTGATCTGTCCTGAACGCCGTGGGGGTATGGGGTATGAGGTGTAAGGGGGGAATGTAGGTAGGTGAGGTATGCATCGCAGGAAACGTGCGTGAGCTCGTCCTCGACACTATTAAGGGCCGTGGTCTCGTTAACAAAAGCGCAAGTAAAACAAAGCAAATGAAATCAAATGAAAGCAGTCCACCTCCTCGCGCAAGCCTCGCGGCTAGTACGGCGAGTTTACAACCTCGTCCCGGCCCAGCTTATACCGGCCGCTCTCCCGCGTGCCCACGCGTCCGGAGCTGCGTCTCGGGGTGCCGAGGCGCTGGAAGTCGCCGGCGATGCTCTCGCGGGTGGGTCTCTTGAGGCTCTGCTTGCCGACCATGTTGACCCAGTTGGGGAGGGTGACGATGACGTTCTGGTCGGAGCCGAACTTGAAGTCGTCGGCCTTGACGTTGTCCTCGTAGCGCTTGATGATGTAGGGGGCCTTGGAGCCGCGCAGGACCTTGCCGAGGTTCCAGTCGATGATGTACGGGCCCGTGGCCGTGATGATGGACGTCTCCTCGCCGTCCTTGCTCGTGTTGAAGCGCGCCGGCGTGAACGACACCCCCTTGCCCGTCTCGTGGTGGAACTGCGCGATGTGCTCGGGCGTCAGCGCGAGGCGGCGCGGTTGGGGTTTCGAGTCCGCGGCGAAGGGCTTCTCGAAGCCGAGCTTGCCCTCGTTCTTGCCTTGCTTCTGCAGCGCGTCGATGAGGAGCAGGTACGTGCGGCAAGTGCCCAGCACCCAGCGACCGTCGGCGGATACATCGAGACCGATGATGGGCTCACCAAGGGCTGGAATGACGGTCTTGGCATTGATACCCAGACGGTCGAAAAGTCGAATGTCACCCTTGTTCGAAGCGACGGCTACGTAGCCCTTCTCGGTTGTGGACACCGCAGAGAAGTCGTTCTTCGACACGTACTGCTTGAGCTGGGAGTCGACGAGCTTGTTGCCTGACAGACGGGGGTCGACGCGGAACAGCGCGTTACGAGAAATACCCAAGAAGGTGGGCTCGTGGGTCATCTGCGCAAACTTGTTCTCGGGTCCGAAGGTAACAACAGGAATGTCGTCGTGCACGTTCCACTCATCAACGACTTTTCCGTACTCGAGATCCATGCGGTAGAGCTTGTTGGGATCGGTGTCATTCTGCAGGATCATGTTGCGATCTTCGTTGTGCAGCATGACCTTCTTGGGGACGAACTTCTCGCCGCTGGGAGTCTCGACCTTGGAGATGTTGGTGGTGAACTCCAAATGGTTCTTGGGTGTGTGCTTGAAGACGCCGATCTTGGGACCTCGGACGACGAAGGAGCGATCGTGCTTGTAGCCAACAGCCAGCGCAGAGTTGGTGTGAGGATCCTGAGGTTGAGTCTCGGTATCGTCTTGTTCCTCGTCGCTGTCGTAGTGTTCGCTCTGTGGTGCATCGTCCTCTTGCTCTTCGACTTCCGGCTCTTCTTCCTCTTCCTCGATCGGCGCATCGTCCATCTTGAGATCCTCGAAAGCATCCAAGACGTATTGGCGATCTTGCTCTTTGACCTTGGTCCACTTGACTTCATTAAGCTGCTCCCAGAGGGCTCTCATCAGACCATCTTGGAATCTCTCTAGTGTCTTGGTGTCCTTGAATCTTAGCAACCAAGAATAAGCCGAGCCATCTTCGGTGAACTGGTTGAAGATGAAGGAGAGAAACTCGAAGTTGAATACGGGGTTGATGTCAGCGACCACGGGAATACCGAGCCACTGTCGATCCGTACTAGCAATATGTAACCAGTAGTTCCAGTTACCAATGTCAGACACTTGAGCCGTGACTGACGAGTCCTGAATGACAAAAGCTCCCGAGGGAAAGTCGAAGAAGTGCAGCTCGCCAAGCTCCATGGACAAGATCTCTTGCGGCTCGGGTTGGGCCGGTGCCTTGGGAGGTCCTGTCTGCTTAGCTGGTTTTGCTTCTACTTCCTTCTCTTCGTATGGTGCTGGTTCGGGTTCTGCTAGTACGGCAGCGGTACCCGACGTACGATCTCGCTTAGCGCTGACATTCGCTTCGCTCTTTAGCTGGAACATGGCGTCGGATGAGTCGATGGACCGTGCGAGAGTTGGGCTGTGAATGGGGCTAGCTTGGGGAATAGGTTGTTCTTCGAAGTCGAACTGCTGGAGATCGGCTTGGGATGCAGTAGTATGCGGCTTTCGGTACTTTCGCTCGTATTGACACTGTCTCGCGATGCGCTCGAATGCTTCGACTTGCGCCGACTTGGTCGAAGTGTCGCAGACGAACTCGTACACGTCTCCCACGTCCCCGCTCAAATCCTTCCAAGCAAGTACCTTCTGCGACAATTCTCGGTTCTCGACGCGGAAGTGAAGGGCCTCGTCTAATAGGAAGGTCTTTTCGTCTCTCTCGGCAGCAAGGGCGTTGATCTCTGCGTCTTCTTCCTCGTCGTCCAACAAGTCGGCTTCACCTTCTTCAAAGACTCTTTGTATGACGAGCTGATATTGGTAGTCTTGACCGGTTCGACGGATGCGAGCGGTGGCGTCCCTAAAGATCAGCTCCGAGTAACCTTTGGGTGATAGCGGCCGGACTAGGTAAAGTTGACCTTGGGGCAGCTCGATCATGGATTCTTGGCTGCTGCTGCCAAAGATCAGCTTGCCAACTGTTTTGGTATTTGTGTTAGTTGTCAACGTGGAAAACGGCTTGCGAAGATTATTTACGTAGTTTCCCAGTTTTTTGCAAGGTGATTTCCACCCGCAAAGCACGACGACAATAATAGGAAATCCCACTAGAACGGCTGCTTTCAGAAAAGCTGACGAGGGGCGAGACTCACCATTTTTGAGGACAAACATCTTGTCCCGGGATTTTGAGCAAGGCTCTTGCTTGTGATCTACGACTTTCGCAAAATGGATGCAAATATCATATAAGTCGGAAGGTTAAACTGCGAGTAGATATTCATGGGAAGTAGAAGACTAAAAGGATATCGTAGCGCGGCCCACGCCTGATCATGTACCTGGGATGGTCTGGTTGGTTTCCTTGGGTTGTGAAGGTGGGTTGTTTTGGAGAAAAAAGGCTGCGTCATAACAAGACAAATCTCAGAATGTCTGACCAGGTAACCTAAAGGCTAAACATGGTGGGGCCTGCCTGATGGAGGGAGGGGTGTGGCGTTGTGGCCGTGCATTGTAGTCCATCGCCACCAAGATCCCTGCACCAGTCAGCACATCAAACGGCCAGCCTGCATACGCTGTCCTGCATACAGCGGATAGTTGCATTCTATCTCATTTAAGACACGGCAGGCAACATGGAAGCCATTGTCTTTGTTCAAATTCATCAATTTACCTATCCTCTTTTAATTATTCCTCATCTCCATTTATTAACGATACGATGGTTAAATTATGTGCAGTCCTGTGTCCATCGTCAATCCTTGTACATGCCACCAAAAGCACTGTACCACAGCTTCGCGGAAACCTCCCCCACAACCATTTTCAGCGAAAGTGCGTTGAGATTGTTCTCCTTATCATCGCCAGGATCCTCCCGCTCGCGGTGCAAGTCGGTGTCGGCGGCGCGGTCTCCACCACCTGCACTCCGGTATCTTGCAATTGGCTCTAGAGGTCCATCAACTAGAAGTGCAACCACGCTCTAGTGCCGTGGTACACGGGGTTGACGATGGAGAACGGCACCTATCCCAGCACGCTAGACACGTATGATAAGAACGTGTGGCTTGGCCTTCAAGTGAGGCAACAGTCCCGCGGCGAGATGCAACGGGCCGCGTATGTTAATGTTCATCTCGTCCGCTTGGAGAGGAAGACCGGGTGAATGAATCTGGGATGAGATTCGTAGTCAAGTGTCGCCCGTGTCCTTACCAATAGCAAGTTGCAATCACCTGTGTCATATAACCATTTGTGCATAAACCACAGCGACTGAGTCGGAAGTGCATTGAATCTACCTAGGTATCTACTAGCAAGTGCTATGTTTCCTAACTCATAGCCATAGTTCAACTACAAGTAATTATTTCCAGGTCGAATGCGAATGAGTGTAGAATACGGAAAGCCATCACGTCCGCACTCTGGCTTCCACGGCATCGATCTTCTTGGCTTGATTCTAGGAGAATAAGTTAGAGTCTACACTTCATATCCATGAGACCTGGTGAAACTTACAAGGTATTTCATCAAATCCACCTGGACGTACCCCATCAAGTACTCGTTTCTTAGGATTGCGCGTGGCAGTAAGCGTAGAGAGGCTTCCACTCTGGAAATTAGGACAGATCTTTGATTCTTCGTCAAATTTCCCGTGTACGAAGCCCAGTCATTCTTCACCATCTCATAAGCTTGTTCATTAAGCTCTCGCTTCACCCGTTCTAAGGTTGGTGACCGTTGTCCGTTAATACCGGCAGGTACGTCAGAACGGTCTGGGGTTGATGGTTGTGGGTTAGTACCGACGGGTACGTTGGAAGGAACAGTAGGCAAGGTTGAAAATGGCTGAATGTCATACGAGGTGTCGTTCAGAGGACCATGCAAACTGCTCAGGGTGCGATTCGGGGGACCGTCCGAAGTGCTGTTCAGGGTGCCGTTTAGATTGCCGTCAACTGTATTAGCATCTGTGTTTGCAGCAGTATCTCCCGTTGTGGTCCTTTCTGCATTATCCTTCTTGTCGTTTTTTTGTTGGGGCACAACAGTGTGCATTGGTACATCAATCGCTCCTGTAGGCTCGGGGGCTTCGGTTGAGGCGTCGTTAGCCATAATGCTTCTGCCTCCATCCGCGGTCAAGCGCTTGCGAATCTTGATCTTGGCATAGCTATTACCAAGAGGTTTGATCGCACGCTTACCCGTCTCCAAGTTGTCAACGATATCCAGCTGCGCCGTGGGGCAGAAGAGCATTGCTTCTCCCGTTCGAAGGGAAACAATGGTATCGAAGAGGAATTTCTCGTCGCCGGGGTGTTGTCTGTTGGCGCCGGCAAGGTGCTTCTTGAGAATTTCGTACCAGTCCGGCGACAGGAAGCGATGAACAAAGGTTGCATTGGACAGGTCAATGAGTTCCGGAGCAAGAGTCGGTTCCTGCGTTGCTATCAGAACACGCGTGCCGGTGTGGCGCTGTTGTCGGATTATGGAAAGCAAGTCGTCTGTGAGTATCTTTGCCTCTCCCGACTGGAGGAGGAACTAAAAGTTCAAATTAGTATTACTAAATTTTAGGGGTACGTCCATTTACCAACCTTGTGTGCTTCATCCAACACTACGACACGTCCGCATTTGTCCCTGTCCTCAAGGAAAATTGACAGGCAGATGGAAAACAAGGTACAGGCTTCATCTGAATTGAAGAATGGATCGCTGAGGTCAACAATCGTCAACGATCCTGGCTCGAACGACCAGATGTTCTCTTTGGAGGAAGCAGGCTTAGACGTCTTTGTCGTAGACGACGGTGCCATGATAATGTCCAGAAGTTTCAGGCGAAGGTCCAGAGGACCGGTTTGGCCTCGAACCCACCGAACTTCTTTGAGACGTTCGCGAAACTTGGAGTACGTGAAACCGGACGCGGGACCCTCCATTGCCATCTCGCGGACAATATTCATCACTACCTCCATGTACAGGGGAATATGTTCAGCTGTAGTATCAATTGCCATAAGCTTAAGGATTCTGGAGATGTCCAGCTGATTCTCCTCGAGATAGAGGGGTACGACCTTAGGCTTCGGCACTCCTGGCTTCAAACCAGGCAGATTGCTATACAGGCGCTTCATCGTCCAGATGTTAGAAGGAGATACCAGTACTGTGACTGGGATTCCAGAGCTGCATAGATACGCCGCCTCGCAGATCTGAGTTGTGTTATAGTTGGAAAACTTGTCGTAATGCATGACTATTCCGGCTAGGGGATGGGGGAGTTCACCAGCCGCGTTATCTGGGACGAGCGCGTTTTCCAACAGAATGGACAGCGTGTGGCTTTTTCCTGCACCTTGAGAACCACAAATGAACGCTGACCAGGGCATGTTCATGTTTGCGAGGACGAGGCGGTCTTCCACTGGGGCTTGCGCGTCCGCTGGATCTTGTCGAATGCCGATCAGGCCATATTGTGGAATGAGCTTGGAATCCTGGCCTTCTAAGGACGACATGGATGTGTGGAACGTGGAGCTTCCTCCGCTAGCGGTGCCGAAAGAGGGCGAAGAAGGGATTCTAAGTCCTGCGCTGATGAACTTGTCCACAGCCACAGTGAAGATTGGCGTGTTGGTAAACGCGTCTACTTGCTCCTTAGAGGCTGAGTGATGATTTCCGTCTTCCTGCTCCTCCTCCACGAAGGATAGGAGCTTGGAAAACTCCATTGGTGCAGATGTAGGCTGCAGGGAATTGTTGGACATTGTGGCGAATTGATGTTGCAAGCATAACAGAGCTCCCTTGCAAGAAAATTGATAATGAAGAGTTGAGAAAAAGGTTGGCCTGTGTCTGGCAGAATTTCCCTCGGCACTGATGTGGTCCCAGGAAACAAAGTATTGATAAACAAAACAATAAGCAGGGAAGGAGCTACATTACTCTAGAAACACTTGGAGTCGTCGAGCTCAGCCATTCATTTGGCTTAGACCATGATACTAAATCGTTGTCTAGACTTAACATCAATCATCGTGAAGGCATCCATGGATTCCTTTGATAACTCCAACATGCTCTTTTCTTTAATCTTTGTTTCAGTCGTGCCGCATCATCTTGGGCTTTGAATTAGGCACTTGCGGCTTGCAACTTGACAAGCAGACCGGACAGTTCATCCAGGGCGTTTTCACGATTCTGTTAATCTACCAATCCTTCAATGCCACGTTGTAAAGTATAGCTACTTTCTGAACTTGTCATATATCAGAACTCAGGCAAATGAATCTCACCAAGCCAGGTGTCCAGGGGGTTTCCGTAGTATATCAACCTGGCCCCATTCGATGTGTCGGACCAGATCTAGTCAATTTCTCAACTCTTCACAATCAACAATTGCTTCGTCGCAATGGGCAATCAATGATAATAGACTCGTCCTATATATGGCTGGCTAAAACTCAGGCCATGGACAATGCTACCCTGCGGGCGACCCCCTATTATATCGCATGCAACCGATTTCAAATATCGAAATTGCCTACGGTCATCGTTTTCACAAAAGAAAGAGGGACGATATATATCTTAAACTCGGTATATCAGATTAGATGATTGGTTGTTATATCTTATCCATGGATCTAAGTACTGTAATCCTCTACGGGCCTTTCGCTACAGTGCTCTCACGTAAACAAGTCTACATATCTCCAAAACCTCACAAAGATTTATTAGTTCAAAGGGGGGGACAAGAAGAGAGGTACTCCGCATACAACATCACATCTTTAATGGATTCATTAATAGGGACTCTCGCCTATTCATATAGCAGTTAGCATCTACTTTTGAATGTCTAGTATCCGGGCTTCTAAATTACTTCAAAATTTAGGAAAAACGTAAAGCTACCACGGATTATCAGGCCAGTCCCGTTATTAAGGAGCGATAGAATATCAGTTAGCATCAAAGTTTAAGTCTTGTATCATTTAGAGTTTTGTCCTAATACTAGAGCGAGCCTATATACCTCCTTAGACACAAACTTGCCCGTGCTATTAGTCAAAATGAATTTCAACGTAGCCTTATAGAATGACTCTTCGATCTGAAATCCAGTCCGATTTTCCATTTTGCCTCGTATATAATCTCTTTCTTTCTCAGATTTTTCTTCCACCTTTCCTTTTAACATTACCGATACGGATAACAGTGAATTTGAAGATTCGAGGTACCGGGAGCACAATAATTCACACTATCACTACGTCTAAGCCCAGTTCTCGACAATGCATTCCATTCCCCCTTCCCTTTTTTTCCTCGTAGATTGTCGAGACGATGGAACCTAGACTTCTACCGGTTCTACCTAAAATAACCTCCTACATCACGAGGATCACTTGGATCTTGAGGATCACGAGAGCAGCACCCCCTCGGAAGATGAGTCCAAGTTGGATGAAGATTGCATTCGGCTCAAAGACCGTCATTGAGCACCTTTCCATAAAATTCTCCCAAGCTCAGCAAGCATCCGAAGCATCTACCCATATTACACGGATCACATCAGAAGCGTCCAGGCTCGAGCGACGAGAAATATAAACATTCCCCCTTTCTCCTTTCATTCGTGTTCATATCCACAGGTTATATATAACATGGTAACACCAAGAAAGCCTAATTGGCCCTGAATTCCTGTTTCACTACCTAGAACTACGACGATACATAATTTTTCAAGATATCGTAAGCTGCCCACCACTGTCAGAAGTAACCTACTATCAATATTCCCGTATTCTGCGGAAGTTCCGGCTCGTGTCAACAGTCTACCATCGAACTACGATGCCGGCATAGAACGCGCCCTAGCCCCTTCACCGCCAGAGCCAGACGATGCTTGTAGCAGAGTATGTTTACGCAAACGATTAAGCGATGTCTCGAGTCATGACAAGTCCAATAAGATCAATGCTCGACAAAATCAGAGACAATCAGCGAGAGAAGCAAGACCTTGTTTCAGCAACAACCAAGTATGGAACTAAATCAAGAAGACGGTGGACAGCATCAAAAGAACTGCCAATGCACTTGCACAGGGTCGTGGGAGCAACGATCAGAATGGCGGACTCCAAGGTTGGAAGCTCTGGCACGTGGGGTACTTTCACCACCCCATTGAAGGACCTGAAGGATGATATGTTACCACCTCGATGCCACGCATTGGAGAGATACGCATCTTTTCGCTTAATCAGTGTGGACGGGGGCAGCTGATTCTCGAAAAAGAACTTCACCTCCTGTTTGGGCCCCATCCCCTACCACTACCTCGACGCCCAGCTCGCCAGCTAGGATATTTCGATAGCCTAAATAGCCTTGTAGGCGGCCTTTGAGAACCTCGTGGACGCTTTTCTTGGCGACGTATCCTGTGAGGAATGAAGGGGGGAGGGTTGCTGCCATGTGGATCGTGTGCCGTGACCGCGTACATTACTAAGCATCCCACTTTGTACTAAGAATAAACAAGCAAGTTACAAACACTACTTGATGCATCGGCTCTGTGATCTACGAAGGCTCGGGCCAAAATTATGGAACATTTAATGTTAAGCAAGCAACGTGTGGGAAAATCTAGTCACACAGTATTCCCAAGAATTACAGTGGCCTGGTACCCTAAAGCTATAGCGCAAAGCCACTTAAGCTACAGTGGATGGACCACTATTAATTCGTCACTTAGCGAACTAGCCATTACAGTACGAACTACTAGGTGATCCCTACCAAAGACTGTGCTAGGATCTGGAGATGTTCCATAATTTTGGCCCGAGCCTTCGTAGACACAGCGCCCTGAATCCTAGGCACTGGTAACCGGCCATGGACGCAAATATATGGCAGTATTGTGATTCCCTAGAATGGTTGTTGTATTCTTGAAATCTACCTACGTAATTCTACTTCTAGGTAGAAGCTGTTTCATAGGTAGTTAATGCTTAGTCATTGTCTAGCAGAATCTGATCCACAGTACTTCGTATGAATTTCATTAATGGAATAAACTTATAACGCTAAAAGGATAAAACTTTGGTTATTTGAAAATTGCTGTAAGAGTGGGTGGGCATCGGCTTAAATGCATATATCTTGCGTGACTTTAGCGCAAATCGGTTCAAGCCGTAGACGCGTCCCAAATTCTTCCTCAGATCATCCACCGTTCCCCAGGCCCAAGTACCCAAATAAATATAAGGTACCCCGTCGGTACGCTGTCATATTATCCAACTCTCAATGTTCGAATCGGAAATCCAGGCGTTTATTCCCCTCATCCGTAGTCGTGGACAGATATTCGAGTTTCTGTTCGGCTGTCATGGCATTCCACTTCCTATCGCGACTCCGGTTCCTAAGGACGTAGTAGAGCTTGGTGAGGCAGTAGAGGGCGATATTCATGATGAGAATAGCGAGAAGTTGCTTGTTACCCCTGCGGTAGAGCGGCGCATCGTCCGCGCGGTAGATGTTGGAGGATATGATGCCACCAGCCTGCACGAACATATTGTAACACGCTGCAGACACTGTACGAGCGCGCACGGTATTGGAGTTGCGCGAGTTCCAACCAACTTGAATCGGATGTGCTAGAGGTTCGCTGTTAGCTGTTTTCTAAGTACGAGGTTGAGCCAGAAGAGATTGACGACGACATACCACTCGGATATCCTAGCAGGAGAGTCGTGACGGCCCAAATAACCCATCTACTAGCGTTTGCCGTGTCGGCGACGTTCAGGTAGATTAAGAAAGGCAAGATCCAGATCTGCCCCACCATAGATATGAGAGTGAGCTCTCCGAATATCTCGGCCGCGAAGGTGAGTGCAAGCATTGAAAAGACTAACATAAATGATTAGCTGATTTGGACTATTGGAACCACGGGCTGAGCTTTACTTACTATGAATCGCCGTCCATGGGATAGAGAGCAGATTAGAAGTAAACGTATCAAACTTCATCTGCCGGAGTGAGAGGGTCAAGTACTGCTGCTCTGGAGTCGCTGGGATCTGGAATACGAGCCCGAGTATATACAGTGGCCATAGATCATAGTCCTTGAGACACTTCCACAATAGCTTGGGTGTGATGGGCTGGCGGTTGTGCATGTCGCTCTTGCTTGGATCCTCACGCAAGACTCGATTGACGATAATAGTCTCTTCCCGTGCCGTGAACCAACCCTTCTTCCCTCGGAACCAGTTCGCAGTCTGACAAGGGCCGGCTGGCATGAGAACAAACGAGAACAGACCAACGATCAAAGTTACCAGGGCCTCGAGCAGGAACAACCAGCGCCATCCGGCATAATCGAGAACGCCTCGCATATGTAAAAGGCCAGCACCTAGGAGAGCGGACACGATATC
The DNA here is from genome assembly GCA_022578945.1 of Hypoxylon fuscum. Taxonomy (NCBI): domain Eukaryota; kingdom Fungi; phylum Ascomycota; class Sordariomycetes; order Xylariales; family Hypoxylaceae; genus Hypoxylon; species Hypoxylon fuscum. Next base: position 15,805 of record MU399913.1, on the reverse strand, counting down.
GGCGACGCTCATCATAGTCCAGAAGAATCCAAGACGGATCGACAATTCGTGGTGCTTGTAAAAGTACGACAGATACAATATGACCTTAATGAGAACAATCAGTCTTGACCAACGGGGATCGCAAATAGTTGGATACATACGTCAGGGATGAAACCCCCTTGCAAGACACCCAACAGGGCTCGTGTCACAAGAAAAGAAGTTCGGCCTGATAACCAGAACTGACCTCCAGCCACGATACTCCAGAGGACCAGCTGCGAGGGAATCCATCTGTCTGGGCCCATCCACTTAGACACTAGTTGGGAAGGGAGTTCGGCCAACAAGAAAGACAACTTGAACACAGTGTTGCCAAGGTTATAGTCTAGTTTGCGGGTGAGTACGGGTTATATTCAACAAGGGCTGACGCGACCTACCATTAGTGGTCATGTTCAGGTCGGTCAAGAAATTATCAGTCAGAGCTTGCGTTATATTTGCCCGGTCCAACTCGAGCGCCATGAACATAACACATGCCCATATTGTGATTCTCCAGTCGATCTTTCGGATTAACGCGTATTCCTCTGCCCACGTCCAGCGGGCCTTAGGGTCGAAACGGTGCAAGTTCTCCCTATTACCACCTGTTAAAGTCTGCTGTCTATGCGGCGGGGTCGGAGTAACACATACCAATCATCGCGAGGTTGGTATTGTTCCGCTGTCTTAGGGTCATCGAAAACACTAGGCTATCGCGCGCACGATGTCAGCAATTCTTCTATGATTATACGCAAAGGGGAGGTGTTATTACCTGAGTGGCAATTGATTCATGGTCGAATTCCTTTCCACGTTGGAACCAGAAGCGTTTCTCTTCCAGTGGTACTCCTAGCGGGGATACGCCATCGCTATTCAGCGACGTGGTCGACTCGGTCGCCGTTTTCTTGTCGCCAACTTCTTTAACCAGGGCGGTAGACATCGCGATGTTGTTCCTGATCAGAAGCTCAAGTGTGGTCGGCCTAGATGCACCATGCGGATCGAGGATCTTGGGACAGTTGCTGATATATATAGTGTCTGGCCCAATGGACGGTACCACAATACCGGCAGGATGGTATCATCGAGATGGATGATCATCTACATGCATCGGGCAGAGCTCCGGTTCCTAGGGTCGCTGAAGGTGGGGGTTTCGGGTCTCGATCATAGATCTACTTCTCGACAGATGCTAGCCTATCCATATCGTTGACGAAATCTGGCACACAGCAGTTCGGAGGTGATTATGGTGTGACAGTAACGGTTGACGTGCTCAACTTAGTCGTTCTAGTATCAAGTACATCACCTCCCGAATTTAAGATCACGAGGCCTGAAGCCCCGATAACTAAGGACGTAGGAGACAATCAGGTAAGGGAAAGACATTTTCCCTATATGTCTCTCGCCTCCACGTCGGCGAGATGATGTTATTCTAGATACGCCCACGGACACATTGCAGGGAACATCAAGGCTTCGGAGATGGCTCGCCATATCTGGCATTATAACCGGCAGTGAATCCTCAATTCTCCAGTGTCCAAGTATCAATAGGTCGTACAGCGGAACATGCATTGAACTACCACGTGCGCTTGATCTATATAAGCTGATACGGCCCGAACCATGGATGCCCCTAAAAAACTATCCATGATTCACCTCTTTGTCATGGTTAGTACCAACAAATTTTTTCTCATATCCTAGAATTATTAGTATTAAGTGCGGGAATAACTCACAAAGTCAGTTTCGATAATATCTTGAATGCTCGATGGTGACAGTTGGAGATGGTATGTCGCGATGTGTCGCCATCGGGTCAAATGCGATTGCTTAATTCTCATTGGTCCTTTCGGGGTACCTGGCGTGGGCACCAGCCCCGAAAATTTATGCTGCCCCCCTTGTAATAGATAATAATTAGTTGAAAATCAGAGCAAGATACAGTACTTAGGTACGGTACAGGTAGTTATATCTGTGTCGTGCATTCGTTCGCTGCCAGATGACGACAAGGGTCTGAGCCGCGGTTTGAATCCAGGTACCGATAGCATGATCCACATAGTAGAATTTGGCCTTTCGATGAATACCTACCTATGGATGGAACTTCGGCTTAAATGTCGAATAATACGTCTCTAAAAGTACACAAGAATGTTGTGACATATCAAATTATGCCGGTGATAACATTTATCGCTAAAGTAGGGTAAATGCTAGAATTGGCTGACATAATAAAGGGGCCATAGGAAATAATATGGGCTCACCAACGGTGATGGCGATCACGCTTATTAACCCACCTGTGTCGAACCCCGGGGCTATAGATGTTTTAGGATCAACTTAGCAGGGGTTCTGGCCAGGGCCTTCAAGAAAGGCCCAAAAAGGAACAAGAATGATCTGGTGATAACTCTTCTACAGTCAATAATCCAAGCCACCAATCTACCAACTCCTGAATATGTCGTGGGGGTAAGATCCCAAACGTTCTAGACATATCTTAACCGCAGTTCAATTGGCATCATACAGACCGAGGAGTTAAATATTGATGAGTTCTGTATGAACTAATATCATGTTATCATCCCCTTTTGACGGTGTTCAATTACTGAGACTATCTAGGAAGTTGCGCTATTCCGCTTAACTAGATGATATGGGTGGCATAACTCGGGCTAGATCATCGGCCTTTACTTTGTCACACCAGTGAGACTTGACTGAAAGATAGTTAGTGAGCATTCACGTGCTTCACTCACTATAATGTGTTAATTCTAATGTTGAAATTTCATTCGCAACTCGATATGGGGAGTGAGAAGAGATAAACTTTGATCGATGTAGTTGTTACATATTTTCAAGATTCCCCGCCACCTATGAACTGATTTTACCTTAATCTGCGTAACTGAAAAGGGTATATTCAGAGCCTCTACAATATTTAGGATCATTCTCAATCCAGGGTCGAAGACAGATCCATTACGTTGCCATATCAAGTTGCAGCAATTACCCCCATTTTCTCTAAACCCATTGCCTGCAGATCAGCTATCTGAGCATCCTCATCATCAACAGTAATGAAGATCCTCAGAATACTTCACAGTGGACGAAAGCTCAAGTCTTCGGAAGTTACAATTCCTATAACCTAGAATCTATATGATGCACTAGTGCATCTACGACAGCGCTGGAAACCTCGAGAGCTGTGGGTGGATGCCATTTGCATTAATCAAGATGACGATGCAAATAAGGCAGCACAAATCCCCCTTATGGGGAAAGTCTACTTCCTCGCTAGCCGCGTAATCATCTGGCAAGGTCTCCCCGATGAGCAAACCACTCAAACATTGGCACTTGTGAGAAAGTTAGCTATAAATGCCCAGCTTGAGGCCGGGCTCGTTCGACCCAAGATATATGAAATCGGACAAGAAGAGTACGACGCAGCAAAAATACACAGAGGAGATTCCTATCATGGCTACTTGGAACGGAAAAGTGGCAAACACTCGGCGATTTTCTCTCTAGACCATGGTTCTCCCATGTGGCTGATATAATCCGGCGTCATACGGCAGTCCCATCAAATCGCTCTATATTACTATAATTATGTAGTTCCGGCCAAATCTCAGTATCGCTTAGGTAGAGGGTTATTAGGAGCTAAATATAGTGTAGGCCTTTAGACTACCTCTAAATTGAATCGCTGACCCCTTGGTTTTTGACGTTGAATAACGACCGTTCTGCTTCGTTTCTGACTAGATCGACTTGTTTACGTCGACCAATTTAATTGTCAAGCTCCGTGGCACTTGTCTTCGTTCTGTTATCGGCCTTAGTCTCATACTAACCTATTAGGTACCTAGTTGATGTGCATTTCGCTTGCCTCGTAAGTTCCGGTCGACCACTCTTTATGATTGATCTGAATCAAATATTAACTGCGATGTTTCCCCCAGAATACTCTTCTTTGCGCTGCGGCAGCTTCAGCTGCCCATCAGCCCATCAGCCCGAACATGGAGGTTTCGCGGGCAGAAAACAGATTGCCCCTATTCTAACTATTCGGAATATATTCAAAGGGAGGGATTTTATTGCGTCGGGGACCGTCAATCGCAAGCTTATTACTCTACATGACCCAGCATTGCAAGCCAACTATGCCAGAAATATGGGTCTTAGATCACGTCGTATTTGTCACACTGGCCTTCTCTACTCATAATACAAACTGGTCTCGAGCCCCTGACGATATAGACACAATGGAATTAAAGAGGCCAGCTTGATCTACTGTCTAATCCATTCCAAAACCAAAGTCATGTCACCAACCATACTGGCTGCCATACATACCACCATACATACCACCAGCCAATTATCTGCGCCCCACAATTCTCTCTGTGTGTTTCTTTGGCTTTCGCAAATAATATACCCATATCTCAGGCGATATTATACAGAAGTGTGTAAAATGTTGGTAAGACGAATGCTGAGGTTACAATATTGGCAATTGTTAGTTCGCTAAGTGCGGTAAGCAGATAACCTAGGCTGCCTAACATCTCCACGTAAGAATGGTAGTAAAACTATGCATCTGGAAACTCAACATTCATGTTATTTACTTATGCTACCGCTCTATACTAGAGCCTTATCACTTCTTCGGTCTAGGCTTTCGTTATCAACTAATAATAGGTATACATATGTAACTTCGGCCTCCCTGTGTCACGTAGGACAGCATGCTTACCTCAACCCCTGTCACATACTCAAATAAAAATTTGGTAAAGTGTTAGCTTGATATCATAGATACTTTCCCATGCTAGCATAAAATTGTTATTATAAATATGGCACTCTTCATCCCATCAACTAGCCTCTTGAACCTCCCAACACACTCGTAAAGATTCAAGCTATATTCACATGCCTACCTACCTACCTATCTACTTTTGACGCCGCCAACATGAATGCTATACAAGTTCGCTCAGGGCCTCAACGGACCACGATATGCTATTCTTCTCTACCCGACCAGTTATTCAAAGCTTTTCATGCCATCATGTATCATATCTATACGATGTACCTATTTAGTTGTAATAACTTCAAGGACATCGTTTGCACAGGATTCTTATTTGGTGCACTCAATGCACCGGTCGCACCACGTCTCTCTATGGGTCCAGCGGTTTCCTTTGGCCGACTACTCAAAGTTTCCCCTTTGATGCTTCTTTGGTCCTGGAGCAACCTCTTTCTTTTCAACCTACATAATCAGCGCCATCCAGCTGCCATTGCCGAGGATGCTACCAATAAGCCTTGGCGTCCACTACCTGCAGGTCGACTCACGGCACAGCAAGCAACGCGGGTTATGTATCTCATGTATCCATTGACCATAGCTGTTGCGTTAATGGTTGGGGGGCTTGTTCCTTGTCTGCTCGAGGCGTTCTGCTGTCTATGGTATAACGAATGGGGCGGCTCCTCTGACCCAATCATCAAGAATCTATTGAATGGACTGGGTTTCATGTGCTTCTTCGCAGGGCCTCTCGAAGTTGCTACAGGTCATTCCGCCTTTATTGGCCAAGATAAAGCTACAGCCTGGTTGGCAATACTCGCCGCAACCATTACTACCACAAGTCATTTACAAGATTTCAGAGACGTTAATGGAGATAAGGCTACAGGGAGGAAGACGGTGCCGCTCGCAATTGGGGACTTGCCTGCCCGAGGGCTATGTACAATAGGAATATTAGTGTGGAACAGTGTGGCCTGCTGGTTTTGGGAAGCTAAATGGAAGGAGAGCATGATGTTATGGGCAGCGGGAATAGCCATCATAGTGAGCTTGCTTTGGGATAGGAGTACGAGGGGCGATATTTTCACTTGGAAGCTGTTCCCTCTTTGGATACTAGGGTTAACCTTGCCGCCGGTTCTAAAAGGGTAGTCAGATAAGATCCAACCTAACAGGCTTCACAGCTTGCAGTATACATTAACAAGCATTCCTGTTCAGAGTTTTTAAGTACATCTATCGAATATGAATTTGCATTGTTATCAGTGCTACACCAAATATTGACGAGTAATTTGACAATGTTCATGTTTCACAACGTCTTGAATATTGGCTCAGTTGTTGTTCCACTCAGGAAGTCATGAAACCGGAGCCTGTAATTAATTGAGATGGGGGCACTGTACTACATTGAAAAGTAGGCTGGCTGTAAAATCTCGGAGAATATGGCCGTATTTGGTTATTCGGACCAGGATAGCAGGATATAAAGTAAGCCAAGGTACTTAGGTACCTATGTATGTTGGTATGCTGGTATGTTGGTCCAAATTGTAGCCTGCATTACCAAGTATCACAGCCTTGTTACATTGGATCTCAGTCATCTACATCTGCTTTTAAGGACCGTGACAACGCAGGAGACAAACCTTGCACTCCGCACACCAATATTTTCGGATGGTGGTTGTTGGTTCTATTGACCTAGAACACCTAGGTAGGTATATAACAGGTTACACGATGGGCATTGCCACAGTCTAACGGAAAGGTTTGAGGCCGGGCGCTAATATTGATGAAATGCATCCTGCTTACCTACCTACCTAGGTACTCAGGATGATACTACATGTACCTTAGGTAGGTAAAGCAGCGTGCGTAATCTCTTTAGCAGCTTTTTATTAATAACGATTGGGCAATAAAAAGGTTGCGTGTCACAGAAATGAACCCACTGGTGGTTACACTTAATTGATGATGTATCCACCCTGCTAGAAGATGGACGGCGGACCAATAGGCGATACTAATCATCTTCTAGCATAACCTACCTACATGCAGTCTGACAGTATATGACCCTTTAATTTGATTGATTGAGAATTTATGCACATATCATGAGTACCTGCTCCATGGGTAGGTAGTCCTATATTGTAACCTTATTAAGAAACACTTTTGGTGCGGTGGTACAATGGGAGACTCATGTAGGTGCCTATGGACATATGGTGCAGGAGGGCCTCCCCGACCCGCTACCTATGTAGTTCCTTCTTGTGCTTCCATGTTTGCATCATGATGGCACTCCGTCAGTACGGGAGATAGTGGGGTTGTAACCAATCGGCCTAGTCCGGACACCTAGGTAGGGAGAATAATTTGAAAGCACTGTCGTAGCAATGGTTGTAACTTGTAACAACCTACGAGACTAAAATACTCTTTAACTTGCACAACAACTTCCATCGCTGTAAGCTTTTTCATTTCGGTTGTTGTCTTTGGAGATATGTATGCAAGGTACCTAATCTGAACTGATCACTTCCGCGCTATTGCCTAACGTTTGAAGCCAAAGACTACATCAAAATCAGTACGCATTATCAACTTCCCAGGCACGAGTAACAGTTATGGTGTTACCGCCTTCCTCTACATTCACATTAGATTGATTTCCGGCCTGAACACTGGTAAGAGGAATATCGTCGTCAAGCCTTACAAATTCCCTATTGACGGCAGATGGGATCTTGCGATCCTTGCTCGCCGCGCTGCTAGCCTTTTTGTTGTTGCTACTATAGCCCCGTGTTGTCCAATTCCAAGTACTGGCACCAACCATCTTGTTAATCGCCGGCTTTATAGTAGGAAGACAGGCGTTTACTACTCCAAGTGTCGGCTCTAGAATAGAATAGATTGCACCAGGAGTAACCGTGTATGTCATGTCTGCCAAATCCCAATTGAGTAACCAGAGAATTCTCAACAGTGACATAACGCAGATCCTGCCCAATGCATAAAAAGTCAGTTACATATACTCTCACGACCTGAATTTTCTTTTTCACTCACAATGCCCCAAGACTGAACATTCCTATGATCCCAAACTTCTTTGGCAATGACATTCGCAATCCGAATAGCATAGGCATAGGCAATGCCACAATAAAAGAGTCAATTATGAAGTTAGTGATGCCTGCAATGAGATACGCAGTATTCTCCCCGGTGCATTCGCCAATAATGTTTTTATCCCAGTTATACTGGACAGGTCGACATAGTAGAAATGTTTCCATGAGCACACTGATGAAATACGCCGTAGTCAATGTCATAATCCCATAGCAGATGTAGCGGAACTTTCTTTTCGGAAAGATAACTGTATATAGTGATAGTATCGAGAATTTCACGCTCGAGTTTGCAGCAGCCCAAAGTAGCTGCGCCGGTACGAACAACTGAATTATGTTAGCGACTACGTTATCGATAAAAGTGTAGCTAGGTACGTAGTTATAAGAAGTGAAGAAAGACCTTTAGATGAAGAGCGAATAATTTAGGATCTGTTGCCATAATCTCTTGGAGGTGAACCCCAAGCCCTGCAGCGAAACCCGCTGTTGCACAATGCACCACATTAGTTACTACATAGGCATTAAGCGAAACTTGGGTGCTTTCATTCTTACCTGCAAGGAAGACTGACACAGTTCCAGCAGTGAATGTCATGGCTACAATTGCCATATAATCGTTGAATTTCAGGGGGGTTTTCTGGATATATCTAGACCAAAGTCTCAGTGCTAGAGATATGAGAGCTAAGGTGGTAGTTGTAAAGGATACTGCGGCTACCTGCACGGCGCCCAAAGAAAGTGCCATGATGGACAAGTGTGGAGAGAGTAAGATACCACTAAACGACAAGAATGGGAAGTCCTTGGGCTCGAAGGGAGTGGGCAATTATGAATGAGAATTTTCTTGTGACAATCGATACTAACGCGCTGTCCTGTCATTGTGAGACCCAACATACATCAGGATGCATGTTGCAGGATGTAAGCTGCTTTACTGGCAACACAGTTCGGCGATGCTAGCCAGCCTGCCTGAGCCAGTCGGTCTGTCTATTCGATGCAGCTTACCTTACACTACATGTACATAGGTACCTAGGTAGGTACATATGTTACACCAGACCAGGGTTGGTTCGGCATGATAATTTATATTATGTGCCGCATCCGCACACATCCGTTAGGAGGGGTTGGCACACCACCACGACCACACCCTCAGTCGGACCATTTCACTATTAAAACTTTGAGATCGGCACGCTGTTGGGCGGACAGTTCTTCTGAATCCAAATGCGACATAGGTACCATCATATCATATACACACTACTGAATCAACAGGGTGTTTCTAAAAATACCCCAGATCACTCCCCTTCAAGCTCATTCAATAGTAATTACTTACCTACCTCCCTACCTACCTACCTCCCTACCTACCTACCTAGGTAACCTTCAACAAATCACCCAGACTTATATCCAATACTTCACTTGTGCTTTTCCTGTTAATTGCACCGATAACCATGGCGACGCCTCTATTTGACTTTGTGATCGTAGGAGGCGGCACGGCTGGGCTTGTTATAGCCCGCCGCCTTTCTGAAGACCCGAGCCAACGTATCCTCGTATTGGAAGCAGGCTCTGATCATACCGAGGATCCACGAGTTAATACTCCGGCTTTTTTTCATGCTCTTCTTGGATCAGAAGCAGATTGGAACTTTGCCACTGAGCCTCAGGTATGTGTACATTGTCAAGCTAGGAAGTCGAGACAGAAAGACTAACGACGACTGAAGTCAAACCTAAAAGGTAGATCAATCGCCTTGGACCAGGGCAAAGCGCTTGGTGGTTCTAGCGCTATTAACGCACACGTATTCGTCCCTCCTGCGAAGGGCTTGATTGATGCTTGGGGCCGTCTCGGCAACGAGGGATGGAGTTGGAACACCCTTCGCGAATACTATGCAAAAGCATATACCTCACCGTCGGTTGATGAAGCATTGGAAAAATCCTTGGGGATCGACGGGTGGGTTTCTAGAAACGATTCGGCAAATGGCCCAATCAAGGCCTCCTTCTCTGGTAACTCTTCCCATCCCATCCGCGCAGCCTGGGCGGAAGCATTTGAGAGCAATGGATACTCTATGGCGAACGATCCCTTCCTCAACGCCTCGGTAGGAGGGTTTAGCTCCCTCGCAAGCATCCATCCAGAGAACAATGAACGAAGTTATGCTGTCCCTGCGTACTACACCCCCATCAAGCATCGAGAGAACCTGCAAGTTCTTACTAATGCGGTCGTCGAGAAAATTCTGTTCGATGACAGCCAGCTTCCCAAAGCCATTGGGGTTCAGTATACGCATAACAAGGAGACCAAAACCGCTACTGTTGCGAAGGAGGTCATACTGGCTGCGGGTGCTTTGCAGTCCCCGAAGCTGCTTGAGTTATCAGGAATAGGTAACGCTCATCTATTAGAGAGACACGGAGTCACTGTCGTCGAGAATCTACCCCAAGTCGGCGAAAACCTCCACGATCATCTCGTTTGCTATATAAGCTATGAAGCATTTGACGATGTTGAGACCCTGGATGCTCTCATGAGACAAGAACCAGAAGCATTAGGCCTAGCAAGTAAGTAATACTTCGATTTATACAGTGTCTTTTATAGCTGGCACGAAATCATGCCTTTTTACTGCAATTAAGTCACATTCTCCTATAATCTACCCATGCATTTATATAGAAATGGCAGCTGCTAACTCCAGAGGCTTCAGTGGGAGAATATGCAGCCAGCAGAACTGGAATGTTAAGCTCCGTAGGGGTTTACACATATGCGTATATGCCTTTGATAGAATGCCTCTCTGGAGAAGGTCGTGAGAAACTCAAAGAGCTGCTCCGTCAGAATAGACCACCTGTTGGAACCCAGCCCGATCAAGCTCGGGCTCAGGCTTACTACGAGGTCGCTGAAAAGACATTCCTTGACCCGAAGGAACCATCTGGGACATATTTGACTGCAGTCGCACAGCAGATCCCTCCTGTCGAGCCGGGTTCGGCCTCTCCCGCAGGTCCTGTGCCCGGTAAATTCATCACTTTCGGCATCATGCTCTCTCATCCTCTATCCCGTGGTAGTACCCATATAGTTTCCGATGAAATATCAGTGCCGCCAACCATCGACCCTAACTATCTATCCAACCCTGTTGATCTCGAGATCTTAGCGCGTCACGTACAATATGTCGAAACTATTGCGAACTCGTCAGCTTTCAGCAAGCTAATCAAACAGCCGCTCCGTCGCCGCGACCCTGCATCGGACCCCACTGACATAGACCAAGCTAAGAACTTCATACGTACCAGCGCAATCTCCATGTGGCACATAGGTGGCAGTTGCGCCATGCTACCTCGAGAGAAGGGTGGGGTTGTAGATACCAAGCTAAGAGTATACGGGACGCAGAACCTGCGCGTGGTTGACTCGAGCGCTATCCCGCTAATCAGCACCGCGAACTTACAGGCTACTGTATATGCCTTCGCAGAACGAGCTGCGGATATAATAAAGGAGGAACACGGTCTGAAGTAGTGTCTGCATAAAGTGTAGGTAGCTTCGCTCTTGTCAGGGATAATGAGGTCTAAATTTGTATTCATTACGACTTAACGTTTCATTAACCAATTGAACCACAATACACTGGCCAGGTATTCTTATGTGACCTGAATGAGAATAAATGACTCAAACCATAATTTATTGCAAATCTTCTTCTGTGTAAAAAGACTCTGTCTTTCGAGCCAAGTACTTACCTATGTTTACAATGCATGTCTTTGAGAACGTGCTAAGCGGGATACACTCATGGAAGCAAGACAGGCAAGTGGAAGCCTTTGCAGTATCTAAACACAGTAGCACTGGCGCTTTGAGTTTGATAATTTAGTCTCCTCCCCATCAGGATAGGAAATGCGCCTCATATGACCATGATAAAGCCGCTCTGAAAAAGGGGAAATAATACTACTTCGGCTTTATTGAACAATCAATTGTAAATTCTATTATTCATACCATTGTACGTATAGTTACGTAAATGGTACAAAGCGTAGGGCTCGGCCTTTATATTGACGATCACGTCTTACAAGGACCCTTAGGAGTTCTCCTTTTACAATGCCCATTGTTCGTCACTTACGTGTGGTTTATTAGACATCATAACCGTTACTTCCAACAATAAATACTGCCCTTCCCCTTTTCGAGTTCAGGCCATAATACCTCTCCAAGACATAAGGTATCCTCCTTGCATATTCCGTTTCTCATTTACTTGCCACAATCGCTATTTTTTCCCCCTCGTCAAACCATTCCACCTCAAAGACTAGCCCACTTTCACGATGTGTGTAGCGGACCAGACAGACCTCTGGTGTCCCTTCTGTGGACGTATGTTCGTATACATTAGAAACTTCGTCCCCGTCTGTCCGGATCCTTTGGCTGCTACTACGGATTGTCCGAACTTGAGAATCGGAACTTATCTAGGCTGTCGGACAATGGAATGTGAAGACTGTGAAGCTTGGACGTTAAAGATGGAAAAAGTCGCAAGGTAAGTTGAATTTACGTTGCAATAGCAAGAAAAAGTAAGTAATAATAGACGGGAATGGCTAGATTTCGGGGAATGTTCAAAAACTTCAAGCTCAAGGCGTTTTAAGCATATGCATCACGCGGTACCAAATCACATAATCTAGCCTGTGTATGAACGGAAGTTCATTGAACCTGTGATTTACAAACAATGCATAAGGAGAGAAGTTAAAACCTTACCTCTTAGACAATTATTTGATTATACTAAGATTATATTCATCAGCAGACTGTTACTTAACGTTAGGTGAAAAGACAGACAAAACTTAGTTTCATTAAGTCATGATGAGTGATATACGTGAAATATAGCAGTAAACAGTAATGCTATGTTGCTGAAGGTGAAAGGCTGACCCAGTAATCACTGACAAATGAATTATATTACCTAAGTTAAATAATTGGTGTACATTCAGATGGAAGGCCTAATACAATTCGCAGCATTTGATTGTTACGAATAGCTAGGTTTCACGTGGCGGGCATCAATCTGAAAACGAGGATATTACTCAACACCTGCAATTTGAGAATATGTCATCGGTCACGATGTTTACGAGCTGAAGATCTGAAACTCCCACCACCGTAACCGGGAAGCAGTGACTGGTGCCGCGCCAGGAACAATACCAAATAGGTATGCCACGTCAGTGCCAACACTTCGAGGACCGTGATTCAGTGCTTTCAGGGCTCTGCCAATGAGGGTGGTCAAAACGGCGCAGCTGCAGGTAGGTCCTCAATGGATATCTCGCGATCTCTCCTATTCGTGGCCGCACATCTAAATAAAAACCACTGCATAAACCATGAAACATCACCACGCTAAACTCAACACCATGGACAATCATCACAACTCCGACGAGCCCGACGGCTCCAAGTTATACGCCGCGCCACCTACTCCCGCCCAACCCCCAAATCCGCAGGCCCGCTCCGGCCTTCGCAAATGGGGCCTTCGCCAAATACCAGTCCAAGATCCCGGGTGCGATAACATTTCTACGCGTGGGAATCGAGGCTCCGTCGTTCTCCGAAGCAGCGTCGCATACCCCTCGGATTCCACCTTCGAAGCCAGCATCGTCTCGGGCACAGCGCAGACAGGACTGCGGTACCCGACGAAACCGCGACTAATCGACCTTAGTCGCCTCCGCTGCAAGACGTGGGGTTCGAGGCGGCCCTCATCATCGCACGCCGGCAGCAGCACAGCGAACGAGGCAGCGTCGCTCTCGTCGTCGCCATCATCGTCGGAAGAGGAGGACGCAGCCGAAGATCGAGCAACTATGGATCGCCGCGCCGCGACGGAGATGTACCACCACGCCATCGTGCCCGCAGCCAAGACATCATCGCCTATGCCTTCTCGAGAGTCGCTGCCTGCGCCGCCCTCGACGCCGTCGTATCCTACGAAACAATTCAAGCCGCCGCGGAGGCCGCTGCGCCATATACTACAGAGAAAGCGGACTTTTGTCGGCAGCCTGGAGGCGGGATGCGCGAGTATCGTACCACCAATACCCACAAAGTCAGTACACGAACCACCGAGACCCGGCAGGAAACGCGGGTGCTGTGCGGCTTTCTGATCGGTTATAGGGGCGGGAAAAATTGGCTGGCGCAGCTGCGAGATATCATGAAACCGAGAGTGGGCTCTCGAGCCCATGCAGAACACACACAGAAGAAGAGCTACCTGCGTGGCTCGTCCACGGCGTGATCCTCAGCATGATCGTTACTGAAGTCCACCAAATAGCCATGAGATCAGTAATATTGCTAGGAAGGGCGAGCTGTATCGGGGGGAAGTATAATATTGCACGAAGGCGTTAAGGAAACCGCAAAACCCTGGGCTTGTCTAGCCTAGTGGAGGAGGGGCTGCCGTTGACAGGCGGAAATATATGAGGAGAAGGATCAAACCCACTTTGAAGGGTTCGGTATATGTACTTGGTTGCAGTCGCTCTCCTGGAAAGCATAAGAAGAGCAGTATAGTATAGCTGTGAACTGCTTCGGGTGTATTGACGGGAAGGGCCTGTCTGTATCCTACTACTCGAGTCATCCGTAATATCGAGCTACGGGATGAACCGATAAACGCTTTTTCGTGAGAATCTAAGTCTTCTCGCCCTTATTATTCTTGTCTCTTCTCCACTGATTTATTTTCCTGCTTCGGTGGCTTTCCTTCGTCGCCACTCGTCCCATTTGATGATATATTGAACGTCCATGTCGTGTTGTTCAGCCGGCACATACATCCACTTCTGCTTGTCCGCATTCCACCCTCTGTTCGGTAGATAGGCCTCCAACATATAGTAGTTATCCCTATGAAAGGGAAAGTCGAAACTTGGCGGTCCACTTCTCTCTAGGAACATGTCTGAACCTGACACCATCTCGTCCTTCGACATGCGGAATCGCGGTCGTTTGTTGCCCTTGTTAGCTGCGTGCCGACGAATGGATCTTGTAGTGGAGCTCAGATGAGCTTCGAGCAGCCGCGCATGCCACAGGGGGCTGTGTAGGGCCTTCCGAACGATCGCCGCGTTCGAGGCTATCAGGGTCTGGTTCCATTCCGGGTGTTTGCCCCTCTGAATTATAGGAATCGGCTCGCCCAAATCCAGGTTTCGCTGCCAGTGCGCAAAATCAACAATAAGGCAAAGAGATGACCATCGGAGCAAGCAGGTCAAACAGGTGCATATTTCGGCTGGATCGGGGGCCTGGACGTGTTGGTAGGGCTTCTTATGAATGGTCAAAAGTTCCTGCCGCTCGGGACTCTGCACTAGAGCGTGGATGCTTGGGTCGATAGTCTCCATTAAAACGGGTAGCCGGAAGCATTTCTCGAGGCAGACATAGCGCCAACTCGTGATCAGCCTGGAGATCCTACGCTCCTCCTGAAAGATGAATCCATGGAAAGTCCTGCTAACTCGTGCGAGATTAAAGACGTCGCTAGGGCGAAGTAGGGCGAGTATCTCCAATACGAGCTCAAAGGGTAGGCTGAGAATATCTTGCGGTTGATTCTCACCCTTCTTGACCTTCCTCGCTTGCCTTTTCCGGGCTCGCTCCGTGCGCTTGGAGCGGAGGGTGAGCGCTTCGGTTTTATCCTCCAGCTCCCCCAACTCCTCATCCTCCGAGATCTCACCTTTCCGCATCTCGACAATGATGTTCAGCTCATTTCACTAGAAATGGATGAAATTCATTGATTTTAAGGAGAATGGAACATCCGGTGACAAAAGAGTCGATTAGGATTTGTTGAGGAAGTAAGATGTTAAATTATCGGACTTGGTCCGCCGTCCCGTGTCGCTCTTGGCGTATCGCTACCTACGGTAAATCATCGGCGGGGAAATCATATATTATATTAACGCATAATCTCTTAAACGCATCTTAATAACGAATAGCATTTAATAAAAGACGACGTTTATAAATGAAGATATAATAAATTTAATTAAAATATAAGAAATTAATTTTAAATATAATTTTAATTTAATAAAAATATATTTAATTTATAATAAAAAAAATTATTAAAAATTTAAAAGTAAATTAATTTAAAAATAAATTTATTATTAAAATTATATTTATTTTAAAATATATTTATTATTATATAATATTAAAAATTTAAAATATTATAATATTTATAAAATTTTTAAATTTAAATAATTATTATAATTTATTTAATTTTAT